>OMLM01008996.1:0-41387 GCA_900302695.1 Helostoma temminkii | reverse complement strand
TTTACTGTTACTCTAAGTCACAGTGACACGAGTTAGAGCATCTTATATGTTCAGTAATGCAACATGAAAGTAAAAAGATATGCTGTTAAGCCATAAGAGATGTAAGTACAATTGTTACATTTGATTGTATTGGTCGAAAGGAGATGTGATTATCAAATCTAGCCATAGTGTGTTTAGAAATGTTGTGTTTAGAGATGTAGACGACTGTTGGCCTTTAATTCTAAATGAGCTTCCACACACATCTTTTTATGCACACTGATCACAAAAATGAAATAAATAAATTTATCAATTCCCCTGGAACTTTGTGCAGACTTGCGATTTTGTCCAGCTAACGCAACTTTTCTACCAATTTGACCTACACTCTTTGCTGTCCCTTAATGCCTCGCACATACGGTGCATCAGCACTAAAGATAAGCACCTTCTAATGTTAGATGGTGTCATTTTCTAATGTTGTGTCTACATATCACATAAAGCAGCAGAGCAATAACAGCAGCTTTGGTCCTGTGTGTGTGTGTGTGTGTCTACACAGCAGGCGTTTGGGCCCAATACAAAGTTCAGACTTTAATTTTTATTTATTTATTTTAAAAAGGTAACTATTTTCAGAAGGGAAAAAAGACTAAAACATTTCAATCCTACAGGGACTGATTAATCAGATTTTCACTTGCAGATCTTTAAGTTAGAGTTAAATTGTCTCAGTTTCCACTGGTAGAATTCATATTTGAATATCTGAATTCATATTAAAAAAATGATCCAAATTAAAAAAGTGAATTCATTTACCACCAGCCTGTAACAGAATATTAATCTCTGTGATTGGATATTTATTGCCAAAATGCACCTTAGTGGTTGTAGTTATGAAAGACGAGATATTGTAATTTTTTTTGGACTGATGATTTGACTGGAAGAGCAGCATGGTTATTTCAAGTTATGGAAAAGCTCCAATTCTGAGTCACTTTGTCTATAAAAACAATGTACAGACCTTTAACCTGAAAACAGCAGTGCCCAACGTAGCTCTGACAAATCTGACAAATCAAAATGTAAAGACCATTACTGAAATGTGAGCGATAGTGGATTGTGCAGCCTTGACAGGAGTATGCACTCTCAGGGATGTATAACTGCAGTTTTTGATTCCTTCCTAGAAATTCACTGATTTTTTTTCCTTTACCTCCAGGCAAAAGAAGAAGGAAGGAAGGAAGGTCAGCACAGTGAGAGGTCAACATGTCTACAAACACTATTGCTATCTCCACTACACTTTTTTTTTTCTTTTTTGATCAGACTACTTCTCAATTTCAAGATGTTTTTCCATAGCGTCAG
Organism: Helostoma temminkii; assembly: GCA_900302695.1. Taxonomy (NCBI): domain Eukaryota; kingdom Metazoa; phylum Chordata; class Actinopteri; order Anabantiformes; family Helostomatidae; genus Helostoma; species Helostoma temminkii. The sequence continues at coordinate 40,076 of OMLM01008996.1, read as the reverse complement.
CCTCAGTGCAGCAACAGAACTTTGAAATTCTGGTCAGTTTCTTTTCAAGGCAATCTGTTACTTCTCGGAATAATGACAGCCTTTTTCTGTCTGCATTTTCTCTGTTGTGAGCTGACACTTAGCTCCAGAGATGATAAGTTCTTTAGGAGTGTTCAGCCGAAGAAAAAAATCTTCCCAGTGAATTTATTTATCATAGAGAGCACGCTGACTGCACTTGACTGACGTGTGCCAACTGATAAGTAAACTGGCTGCTTTCCATTTAGCTGTACCTAATGTACCTAAAAGAACAGAGGCCATCATTAATGACATTAGTTTCATGTATGCATGTTCTACTGTCGTCATTTGTGATGCCCGCTGTGAGAAAGAACTATTTAGGGGCCTAATCGGCAAGTTCTCAAATCCCAATGAGTCTAATTTGTGTTCTATTGAAGGCAGGTGAGTTAGGAGGTTCAAGTCTTCATGATATAAAAGGGAAACAATCCTCCCCTCAACTGTCACTAAGATTCATTTAGTGAAATGAACCATTTTTAAAGTGTTGGTAAACTGGTGATTTGATACAGTATGAAATACAGTGAAACCATAATATGCAGCAATTAATTAAACGTTCACAGTGCATGTAATGTGACACGGCTGAGTCAGTAATGATTAACTATCTCCTGAGCGGTATCCTTGTCTTACATTCTGCAATCATTCACCATAAAGTGAACACCCAAGGCGTCTTGTGATGCTGTCTTTACAGTGACGCACAGCAGAAAGGCTTGTTAAAACTTCAGCTGATAAGGTCCACAACGTGACTGCCATCCATATACTCACCGAGTTCACTTCTTTTATTGATACATCTTAACCTACACCCTCCCTTTTATGAGCATTTTTAAAGAGCAGGTCAACACTTTGGTAAACATGCTCTTATATTTCCTGTCTCTAGCCGTACTAACTCTTTGCTGTAATTTTGTCTCATTTGCATATTTACTGTCACATATATGGATTATTCATAGTGGACTTAAGAGCTGTTTCTAATGTTTTGGCTCCCTATGGGCTAAATGAGGGGGCCAAAACATAATGCAGTATGTCTCCATCTCCAGCTACAACCTCTATACGATAAGTGCATAAGCCTGAACAAACACCTAAAATAGTAATCACATATAAGAAAAAATGTAGCTGCATCACAACCTTGAAAACCAACAAGCTCAGTCTAGTTCTCATCACCAGTGAATAAAGAAGTTTTTTTCTGTCTTTCTAGTTATTTCTGAAGAAGTGACAAGACAAATGCCATTATCTGTCACATCACTGGTGAGTCATGCAAACAGACAAAAGCAGATTCAGGCATTGGCTCTGCAAATGTTTGCAGATTAAAACGCCTCAGATAGTGATGGATATGAGAAGGAGAAGGAGGAGGAGGATCAGTGCTGGAGAAGAGCGCCATCTAATGGACACAGAGAGGACAGTTACACCTGGTTTTCTATGGTATTTGTAGAAGTGCTGACACTAAGGGTTTTTTAAAGTTTCCCAACATCACAGAAACTTGTCTGACAGTAAGTTTCACCCCGAGGAGGCTCAGGCTAGCAGGATTATGTCACTCTACAATACGTGCACAGCTGGAAGTGTGAAAACAGATTAAGTCTGTGAAAACAGATTAAGTTTCCAACAAACTGTAGAAACTCCCACTGATGTGTGACTATAAAAAAGGCTTGATATAATCACAGATGGTCCAACAAAAACTCATCACAACTCAAAAATATGAAGAATCCCAGAGGACCTGAACATGAAATATCTTGAAATCGCTATGTAGGAATATTTGTGTGCAAGTCACAGACAAAACAACAGAAGCAACTATTAATTTAGACACAAGATTAGCAAACAGCATCACTACATGAGGATTTTAACATCTCAAACACTACTAACAATTAGGTGACTAGACTCTTTGAATATGTGGACGTTTCACCTGGATATTTGTGTTTTTCTTACTGTTCCGGCAATTAAACGTAACAATGAAATGAAACATTCAGTCTGCTACAGGTCGCGTGAGAAACTTGATTCAACAAATACCTTCGTGTACTAAACCGGTTGGACCTGGACTCTGTCAGAAGGAAAAACCACTCGTGTGTGATGTATTAGAAAAAAGTAATTGCACAAGAAATAAAATTAACCCGATATAACAGACTAACAGAAATGTCAAATAGAAGGTGAACTGGAATAAAACAAAGGCAGAGACAATGAGTAGTCTGCAACTTGAATACACTGATAGGAATGAAGATAAAATGAATGATGGGAGACTAGATGAAATCCCCTTTTCGTTCTTCCCTTTAACCCACAGGAGAGAAAACAAAATGATTCACTGTGGAGAGAGCGTGTCTGAGCGACTCTGTGGGGGTTACACAGAGTGAAGGAAGCAGATATGGAGGAAGGAAGGAGATAACGAGAGAAGGAGGGAACACTAAATATTTTGGGGAAATACATTCCATGTTTGTTTGGTCATGAAGCTGAAGCACAGCACACACTCTGCTGTTTACATTAGGTGCAATACAATACAATACTATGAGTGGAAACTACTGCTACTACTACATACACGCTGCTCTGATCTTATGATAAACATTATAGAGGATTTTGTACAAATATTACATCAGGGCGAGTCCACGTGGGAGTGTTACACTGATGACACTGTGACGAACTTCCTTACAAAAAATGTTTTTACAGGAATATCCTGTAAATGAAATTAAAGCTGTGTATAACTTTGAGATAACATCAGTCTGTGATTCCTTGAATAGTATCTGAATATTAAGTTATTCTAGATATGCTATATGGATAGTACAAGACTATATATATAATTTTTTTTTAAACTGTCTTTTCCCCTTAACAAAAAACCGGCTCATCAGATTTTTTACTACATTTTCACAGGAAGAATGTACACAGACACCAGCTGACTCAGTGAGTCTCGCCTGCCGTCATATCACTGTTTCTAACTTTAATGTGCATTTTAAGACTCTTTTTCCACTCACCTCCGCGACCGACCGTCTTCTCCTACGGGCTGTTTTCTGCAGGACAGCGCTGCTGAGAGCCGAAGGCGTGTGTCAGGTAATGCTGCTGCACTTATCGCTGTTTCCCATCTTTATTGCTGCCAGTTACAGTAGTTAGTTAGACTTCAAACTCCGCAGCATGCAGCGCTGCGTGCCCGGGCGTCAGCGTGACGTCGGCGACCTGATCACATGACAGGAAGTGCAGCTCTGGGAGGTAAACAACTCCACTACACCTTACACACGATGCTGCCATTTACTGCTAACAGTGATATGAACGCGTCTTATCTGTTTGTTAGTATGTGTGTCATTTACTGGGTCACACTGGGTTATCTGTGATAGCTACATTATATCTGATTATTTCATGGCATGTTTTTCACTATTACTCATCTTTATTTAACCTTTCATTGGTTTTTGGACTACTGCCTGCTCAGTGTCTGGCTTTAATATAATTTTATTAACAGTCCAGACCATAAATGTTTGTACAACTAACTCATTCATTTTTGTTCGTCAATTTAGTTTGAAATAAAATGTTATGCTGACATGCATGTGTGTCTGATTTACATTTGCACACAGAAACAAATCAACAGATGCAAATCAGAAACCACAAACTGCACTGAAAGAAATAATCAGATGATTAACTTTGGTTAAAGCAGCATAATGATAAATAAGTGGTAGCCCACAATATGAGGACTTAAAGCTCTTTTGATTTCAGTTACCACTGAAGTATCTGAATATTTCCTGCCAAGAGATTTACTTTCTGTTTTATTACCAGCAATCATTTAGCACAAATACACGTAGGCCATTTTATTTTATGCATATTACTATTGAAAGTGGCCGAAAAAAAGGAAAAGAAAAGAAAAAATAACAAAATGAATCCATCTCGCTTGCAAATACTATTCATATGTTTCAGATTTACAGGCCAATACATCAGATCTGTAATGTCCCTGTTATGTTTTCACTGGCAGTGAGTAGTGATGAACACTCTCTTCCTGACACAAACATTCAGTTTGGCCACAGTGGGATAGTCATCTTAGCGTCTCTGACCTTTTTTGGTGATCCTCACCATCAAACCAGGCAGACAACAGACTTTATCTCTGGAGTCTGAGTCATCCATCTTCAGAAACCTGATATGTTAAAGCGTGGCTGACAAGACAACAGAGGAGTTGTGCTCAGGGAGTTCCTGAGCATAGCATCAGCATGAGCTCAGGGTTATAACAGCCAGAACACAAAATACAACTCATTCAAAAACTGGCTTTTGGGATTATTGACTTTATTTGACTGTAAACATGCATGCTTTACATGTGTTTAGAGAACTGATTGTAAGGTAATCTAGGGAGGTAATTGTCTTTGAACAGAAATAGTGTGCAGACTGGTTTCAGGTTTATCATAAAATCTGAATTAAGATAGGCTTAATGTTTCTTGCCAGAATTATTCTATTAAATAATAATAATTTTTTTTTTTTTTTTACAACTTGTGTACTCAACCAATGTCTTTGTTTTCACCTCTGACCACTGTTTGTGGGACATGCACCGGAGGTATGAAGCCAAGGAATATATTTATATCTATATTTACATATGAAATATAGCAATAAATAATATGATACATATTTGAATACACATACACAAGTTCATTCAATTACAGTAGTAGTGACATCTATGTATACAAACTTGCCTGTGTTTGCATGTGCAGATAACAATCTTATATACACCTTTAATACTGGAAGTCCATCTTCCTGTGCAATGTTGAGCATACCCTAAATCATCATGATTTATCACATTAAAATGTACATTTTTCTAAGAACATTTGATACATGTGATGTGTTTTATTCTGATTCCCTTTTGACTAAGCTTTAAAGTATAAATGAGCAGAATTACAAGAGGCAGAAATGTTCCCTTACTGACAAAAGTGTTAGAAATAAGAAATAGGAGCCTGAGAGAAAACCTTAAAACCCGTCTTTCTTGTGTGCCTAAAGCTGAAGTTGCTGGTGTGAACGACATTTCTGTGTTTTTTCTGTCCACAAAGATCTGAGTCATACAGCAGACCAGACTGCTGCTGGACTGCACTTTCTGATGATGCCTCCTCTGTCATTTTGAGTAGTGGGCGAATGGAGACTCCTCATTGACGTTGCCCTGGAGAGTTGTAAGACAACAGCAAAGGGGTGAAAACAAATCATTTATTGTAACTGGCAACCAACAATGTGCGAGAATGCCTGTACTAGATGTCTGGTGTTACAAACCTGCTATTGTACATCATGCACTGAACAAACTTTTTAAAGTTTATTTTAAATTATTTTAGGGGTTGATGTAACTACAGCAACATTTCACAAAAAGTGTTTATAGAACCCAAGTCAAAAGAAATCCAAATAAAGTTTTTTTCAGTCAAATTAATGAAAAGTAAACACCCAAAAGTCTTTAGAGTTTCTAAGGACTATATAGTTTCTTATGTTCTGACTTATGTTCTGCTCTGGACCTTTTTTGCAGCGCTGTTGCATAAATTCTAATCTTTAACCTGTTGAAATGAAGGACAAACCTAGGGAGACAAGTAATTAGGGGGAAATTTTAACAAAGGACACAGATATTTTCAGTATGTTTGTGACCTTGCAAGCAAGTCAGGACAAAAGTGTAAATGACTGACCCAATCAATGCCAGCCACTGCATCTGTTGGTGTTATATAATATTACTGGCTACACTTTGATTTTCCAAGAACTGAATTAACTTGGGCTGTGTCCAAAAATGAAAAACTGATTTGTTCGCACTGTTGATGTCATTGTGTTTAAATATTGTTTAGATGCTTTGTAAAAATGTTTTGTTTCACACCACAGGGCCATTGTTGTTTGACAACTGGACTGACACTAGCTGCTAACTGACATTTAAAAAAATCATGTTCACTAAATTTTTTTGTTGACTATTTAAATGGAGTTGCAGTGTGAACACGTGTTTGGAGACGCCATAGGCAGGACCTAAGTATCACTTACAATCAGTTATCTTGTAAAATACATTATAAACTTGTCACTTATTAAACCTGAAGTGATAGGCTCATCTTTACCTCCTAATTTTATAAACTCAGCTGTTTTGAATCCATATGTTGTTGTGTAAGTTCAAATTCTGTGCACTCTGACCTGAAAGCCTTTTACAATTATATGACAATGAAAATAAAAACCAGCTGTAAATATATTCCACTGAGTGTTTTGGTTACAGCCCTGGAAACAAACTGTGTTTTCACACATCTAATTCTGATCATTACATACTCATTACACACTATCCTGTTTCTGACTTTTTCTCATACTGACAATCCAGCCAGGCTTCCTGTTTGCGTAAAAGAGACAGCAGCAAGTCATTGTGCTGTCTGCTTAGGGGAAAAGGAAGAATGACACGCTTTAAATGCAGGCACTTGTAAACTGCCAGAGTTCACAGTTCTGTTTCTGTATAGCAAGATATTTGTATAATGTCCAGAGTACTACAATACAATTACCAGCAGATATTGCCCTCTGCTGGTTCATACAGTACCAGGCAAGTTGCACACACCAGGCAGAGCTTTCCTTGTGTTTGTGTGTTCATCTTGTTTTCACCCTTTACCTGTTCCCTTCAGTCTTTTTCAATTTGTTCATGCCTCCTCTAACTGGTTGCTATATTTATTTATTTATTGTCTAAGTTGTTGCTGCTAATGTAAGTGCTCAGATTTACCTGTGTTTTTTTAGTTATTTAAAAAATGTGTTTTTTACCTGAATCTAAACACCTGAACATGTGGTCATGTCGTGATTAATTTTAGGAAAATTGTTTCAAATACAAAATAGTACTGAGAGTCTCTGTTGTAATTTAGCATGGTATGAAATAATGCTAATATAAACATTCACAATAATACCTATAATAACCTTATCAATCACAGTACTGAACACACTGAAGTGTTGACTAGCATTAAGGCATCACCAAATAGATTAAAAAATATCCTCTGGGATCCATGAATGTCTGTATGTCTGTAACAAATCTTGATCCATATTAGTTTTATGATTTTATGCATACAATTAGTTACAGACTGAGTGTGGTTAAATATCAATTACAAAAGCTTTAAAGTTTACTGTGTGTGAAGGCCTCATGTTTTCTAACTCACCATTGGCACATCTTCAAGCCTCTCAAAGTTGGACCTTGGTAACTGGACACATTTTACGATGGCAACCACCAGCACGAGGACAAGGATGATGCAGAAGATGCAGAGGATAGCCACAAGACCAGGGTTTGCTGTCAAGTCACCATTTCCCGACTCATGGGGAAAAGCTGAGAGTGAGACGTGCGAAAAAGTTACTTTCCTAACAAGCAAACAGCAAACTGGATGAACTACGTTTACATCTCTATCTAAACAAAATAAAGACTCGTTATTCTTAATTAGCCAGTGGAAGCTGTTTCTTATTATTAAAACTGCATTGAGGTGGTTTATTTAGAATTTATTTTTCTGAGAACTGTTTGTTACCAAGCTAGCCACTGTAGTAGCAAGTCTCTGATTCCAGGAATTAAAAATAAAGCCACAAACCCTGACAGCAGTCTGACCTGCACTGGTTGTGTTTATTTTGATTGTAGTGATGTTTAGTGATTCTGATGTTGTTGGGAATGTCAGTCCGTGGGAAACTGTCTCATTGGTTGTCTGGCGGTTCGTTGTGGTCTCAGGAGTCCGGCTTGGATTTGATTCTTCTGTCGTGTTGGGTGTTTGCGAAGAAGTTGAGGGAAGTGTTGATGATGACACATTTTTTGTAGAGACTGTAATATGGGCTGTTGTAGTTTGTTGTAACTGCGGTGTGTTGGTGTTGATTTTCTCAGTGGATGAAATGACCTTAAGAGTTTCTGTCACAGTGATGCTTGTGCTGTGTGCATCTGCTGTGGTTCTCCCTGTAACCTGCATAGTAGAGGAACTGGGCGCTTCTGCAAAAAGACAAGAACAGCCATGTGATCATGAGCAGCTTTTTTCACCTGATGAGACCATATCCAAACTGGCTGCTACCAGCTTCACTTGATGACACAACAAACACATACACAAAATTGTACTTGGACATGCCTTAATTTTCCCCTTTCATGCATCTTATTTGGGTCATAAATGTAAGTTTATATATATATTTTATTCTTTAGGGGCAGCACGGTGCTGCAGTGGTTAGCGCTGTAACCTCACAGCAAGAATGTCCTGGGTTTGATTCCCGGGGTCGGCCAGGGCCTCTCTGTGTGGAGTTTGCATGTTCTCACTGTGTTTGTGTGGGTTCTCTCTGGGCACTCCAGCTTCCTCCCACAGTCCAAAGACATGCAGTCAGGTTAACTGGAGACTCTAATTTGCCCGTAGGTGTGAGTGAGAGTGTGAATGGTTGTCTATGTATATGTGGCCCTGCGATAAACTGGCGACCTGTCCAGGGTGTACCCCGCTTCTCACTCATATGGCGGCTGGGATATGCTCCAGCACACCCGTGACCCCTACGGGGACTAAGGGGTTCAGAAAATTGATGGATGGATAGAAATGCTGATAGTGCAGAGGCAGAAACAGTCCACTTGGTTTTCCTTGTGGTCAGAATAGACTCATGGTCCCATCTTACTAACATATTCCCCCGCACAGCACATCTGTCAGTTTAAATATTTGAAAAATATATTACATTTTTATTATTCAATTTATAGGAGCTGATATTATGCAGTCCTCAGTCCTCTGTTTGTTGTACTTTGGTAATTTAGAGACCTAAACATCTGTTCTCAGTGGAAATTTGTTTTACTAACTGATCGCACAGTAAAACCAGCCTGGAGCTCTTTCAGTAGCTGCTGCACCAATATAGATAAACATTATTTGTTGATTATACTTACAGCTGGCTTGGGTGACTCTAAACTATCCCCAGGTATACCGCTACATACTAGTGATATACTTGCTGTTCACAACACGTTCCCAGCGTAGGGTTTGGTCTGTCGCCGGTGCATGTCTACCAGAATTAACATTATGGAGCAGCATATTGCAATCTTGCAGTATCCAGCAAGGTGCAGTGTATTTCCAATATAAATTCTTATTTTTGTTAACACTGTACTTCTGTAATTGCTGTGTTTTCCTGTAGGGTTGAAATTGCAATTGTTTACTATTGATATTTTACTTTAAGATAATGGTCCTCTTTCTCCATCTTTTTGCTATTTGCATTATGAATGCACCTTTGTTAACACTGTGAGTACTGTGATTTGCTGTCAGTTGAAACTGAAAAACTTTCTATTCATGTGTAACTTAAAGGTAGTTGTCCACTTACTGCATCTGATAACAATTACTAAGTGTCACTTTCATATCGTTATGATTTGCATATAGCATGAGCCAATAAATGTGAAAATGTTCTTCTTCTGCCAAAGACCAGACTTCCTCTTCAGCCAGTGAGCATTAGCTCCTGTCTGCCCCCGTGTGGCTGACCTGTTTAAACCTTCCAGACAGACACTGACTATGTTAGAAAGTATGTTAACAATGTTGAGGTCACTCTACAGCAAGTATACTGCAAGCATTAGCCTGCTGTGTGACCTCACTTGATGCACTGAGTTGCTCTCCTCCCCTCTCCCTCTACATGCCACCAATAGCTGTTATTACCTTTGTTTCATGTTGTCCGGCAAAGTATTTTGTAAATAAATAAAACGTCAAACTAATTAACAGGAATTGACTTGCAAGGAGGTGGTTGGAGCGGATGGTGGGCATATAGCAGGACACGTGATGCTGTGGAGACCAGAGTTTGAGACCAGAGTCCTGCGTAAAGTTGGGTTTAGGGATAAAAATTACTTTGGTTAGGGTTAGACACACATCATGATTGTGTTTTCATTTTTATGCAGACGTGTGTTAAGAAATCAGTTACATTTTTTGATAACACCCAGCTCACAATCCTTTCCTGACCTTAACCCAGTGCTCAGTGCCTCAATTCAACAGTAAAACACATTAATACAGTCGGAGTCATATCAGATATTTAAGTTGAAGAGAAAAAGAGATGTTGTATTGTTGTATCAGATAATTTGGCGGATGAAAACTTGTTGTCTGTGGTCATTTAATTGATCTGTATCAATGTATTTGTGACTTGTCATTTACATTAATTGTGAACATATGGTTAGCTTTACAGTTTCAAGTACATTTCTCAAAAAAACGTGAGTGCAGTTTAGTTGTATAGGAATGTAATTTTTAGGAGCCTGGGTTGTCAGAACTGTAGGTTTCCAGTGTTTGTGGAACATAGCAACAATGTTTTGTCTATTGCTTTTTGTTCTTCTTTTTCTTTTAATCAAGTTTTTTCCCTGCACTGTCACCTAGAGCTGCTCAGAGGGATTGGTTGGGTTTCCCATATTATTGTATAAGGTCTTAACCTTACTACAGTATGTAGGGGGCCTTGATCTGATTTTTGTTGTAATTTAGCAGCATATAACGTGAACTGCATTGATTTAAAAAGATATTTCTTGCATGTGACTTTTTTGTATTGGATCGCATGCATATTGTCATTTTGATTTTGATAGCTTTACATTTTTCATATTTGCATTTATTGCATTATTGCAAAAATTACTGCAAAAGAAGCTATACAGACAGGAGATTAGTAAGTCTCATGCAGACACAGGCGCTTTGAATGTTTTATGAAGTTACTGCTGCTGTGCGTCGTGCATAAACTGAACACAGCTTTTGTGGGACCACTGAGAACATTATCAATCATAAGTACCTTCTGGCCTAATGGTAGGTGCAGTTTGTTCCTACTGCCGCATACATATCGGTACAATGACTGAGGAAGTGGACAGTAGTCAAACTGCCTGAGCAGTTCTGACAAAAAAGGGGGAATATGGGTAGAGCTTTGGTAGTTCTTTTCATAGCAACTACACACATGTGTAATCAGGGTTTGACATTACCTTTTTTGCTCACCAGCCACTGTGGCTAGTGGTTTTCTTAAGTTACTCAGCATTTTCACTGGCCATGACTATGATATTAAGCTGTATGTGAATAAAATTAATAATATCACACAAAATTTTATTTGAACTAGATTTACAAGTCTTTAAATGCAGAGGTGGTAAATACCCACGTGCATTTAGCAAATGCACTTAAGCACAACTTTGACGTGCTACCTGTGAGTAACAACCACAGGAGTTCAACTGTTATGTAACCTTGCTGTCAATGTTAGTGAATGGTCACATTAGCTTTAGATGGTAGTCTTGTTATGAACACTTTTTGTTTTTTATTATTATATAGATAAGTAAGAAAAGTGCAGTTATTTGGCTGCTTCAGTTCCAGGGCACTTCTATTGTTCATGCTGGGTGTCTTTCTCACTGTCATGGCTTTTTTGGCACACTTTACTATAACATTTCTATTTGAATTGTATTAGTCACTGTATATCTGTGATTTTCCTACCATGGCCAGTGAAAATGTCTGCAGCAAAAAAGCCTTTTTCCTCTGCCTTTCTTCCGTGATATCTATCCTTGTTTCTCTCTTGCTTACACACACACACACTCCCAGTGGATTAGATATTGGTGCTGGGAGGATATAGAGTGATAAATATTGGGAAGTGAGCAACTGTGTAGAGAGAGAGAGTGGTACTGAACACAGGAGGAGAGGAGGTGATAAATTAGTCTGGAATAGGAATGCACTGGGCACATCCAGCTCTCTACAGATGACATGAGGTGGAACTGTGTGTATGTGCATGTGTGAAAAAGAAGAGACAGTAAAAGACCTAACCTATGCAAAAGACCCCAGTTGTCCAAACACCTCCATATGCCCAACTCACATTTTCCTTTCCTTTCATCTTATTCTTGCCCATAGCATCAGGTAAACCAAGAGGAGTAGCAGTCTGAGCAATATTCTCTCTCTGTGTCACACACATGGGTGTTAACTGGGATACACACTTGCCAAAGATCTAAGCCATAACCAAGCCAACAGGCCATAACCAGCATTATAGTGACTGTGTGTGTGTGTGTGTGTGTGTGTGTGTGTGTGTGTGTGTGTGTGTGTGTGTATGCGTGCACGCCAAACTACTTAGAGTGATGGAATGAGCCCAGCCAGGAGAAACCAGCCTATATCACTGCTCAGAGGTAGAGCTGGGGCAGTGTGGACTGGCTGAAGTGTAATTCAGAAACCCCAAAGGAGAGCTTTGTTTACCTGCTCTTCTTATTTAGATCTTATTTTACACCGAAATCAAATTCACTTTTATGCATTCTGCTGTAATTACATTTGCAGATTTAACACTTCACATCAATTCAGTCAGTTATCTGTTAGTCATGAAAGTGTCTCATATGCTGCCAAAATTAAATGTTGTGCTTTTGTCAAGGTGATCAGAAATGTTTACTTGAACTCACCTGCATTTATTTTATGGTTTGTCCAGGCAGAGGATAACATTTACCATTCAAAGTCAAGTGGGACTAATAGGAGTAACTCTGCGGTAAGCAGCACAGGGCAGATGAGACAAACAGGGAGTAAAGACACGCTACTGAAAATAAGATTTCCATTCTGCTAGACACTGTGTCAGACATACAATATAATTAATTATGATGATTAATATAGATTTTACAACAAAACAGAAAACATTTGATCAATTTCTGTTTGTTTAGTGTTAATTTAAGAACATATTCTCCATTCTCATGGTAAAATGCACAGAGAATACCGAAATCTAGAGCTTGGCAAAAAAACAGAAACACTCTTCTACTTCGACTTGCTTTCTGTGAAAAAATGACACTTGTTTTTAAAAGGTAAGAAAATTCCCTGGGGGATCGCCGTGAGTTTACTTTACTTGAGATCGTGCACACATCTTACTGTGTCTGTGTCTTACAGTCTAATGGCAGTTTGCATAAAAGACCATCTAAAGCATACTGTATTTTTGCAGGAATCATTCTGAGGCTGAATGATCTTCCCATTTGCCACAGTTCATCATAAAGCAGATGAGATGGATTGTCTAGGTCAACACTGATATTATCCTCCATTGTCCTGTCACTCACAGCCTCCAGACTGTCAGTTCTAGTCTTACTACAAGTTTTACCCTCTTGAGCAACTTGTTCAGTCTGTTGCCTCAGCAGCCGTTATGCCACCTCCACATTTATGCCAAAAGAGCAAAGAACAGAACACTTGCTACCATAGACTGATCATTTTCAGTAGCTTGCTGCACATATTAAAGAAGCCTCCTGAGGAAAAACAGTCTGCTCTGTCCTTCTTGTAGAGGGCATCTGTGCTGTTTGACCAGTCTAGTTTGTTGTTGATGTGGACTCCAGCATACTTGCATGAGTCCACTATCTTCATTATCCTCTCCCAGGATGTTAAGTGGTACAGAGGTCTTCATGATCTTTCTAAAATCCACCACAAGCTCTTTGGTTTTACTGATGTTGATCTTTAAGCTGTTACTGTTGCACCATTCAAAAAGCTGTCTCATTGTCATCGTTACGTATGCAGCCAACAACTAAGGAGTGGGAGAATGTTTGTAGATGGAAAGTTTCTATGTTGTAGTAGAAGTTAGAAGTGCAATAAGTAATAAACAGTAATAGTGCCAGTATAGCTCCTTGAGGTGCACCTCTGCTGCTCATCACCACCTCAGATACACGACCATCTAAGCGAACAAAATGTGGTTGCGCAGTGAGGTAGTCTGTGATCCACTCCACAGTGTAGGTGTGAACCTCCAGGAAGTCAGACACCTGGAATCTCAGAGGCTATATAACCAGTCTCTCAAATGACATTGTTAGGTCTAAAGTCATTAAGGGGTGAGTGTAATGCAGGAAGTCTTCTAGAATTTAGGCACTTTTTTAGCCTCAGAGAGAGAGATTGAGGGGGTGCTGAAAATCCACAGCAAGCTGTCTAGCATACACTTTGAGTTCACTTTGAGTAATACACACACCATCACCACAGAACAGGTGAGAAAGCATTTATCTACACAAGACAAACAAAGCAAAGGGACCTGATGACATCAGTCCTAGAGTACTCAAAGTGTGTGCTAGACAGCTTGCAGTGGTTTTTAGCAGCTCTTCAATCTCTCTCTCTCTCTGAGCCTGAAAAAAGTTCATTAATTCTAGAAGACTTCCTGCATTACAGCATTTAAGAAAAAAAGCCACCCCTGTACTCTTAATGACTTTAGACCTGTGGTGCTAACATCACATGTCATGAAGACATTTTAGAGAGAACCTGAGGTCCCATTTGTCAGACTACCTGGAGGACTATCCCCAGCATCAAGTAAACTGCAGGGGGTCCTCACATTGGAGTAGAGGATGTCATCATCTTCCTACTTGACAGAGCATAATCAGCACCTGGAGAGACAGGGCAGAACTGTAGGAGTCATGTTCTTTGATGCCTTCAACACCATCCAGCTCCACCTACTTGCTGCAAAGTTGGCTTTGGTTGCTCCAAATATGGAGTTGATCACAGGGCGGCCACAGTTTGTTTGCTTAGATGTGTATCTGAGGTATTGATGAGCGGCCAGTACAGTTTCTTGAGGTGCACCTCAAGAAACAGTACTGCCACGCTGTAAACACTCTACGCCTCTGACTAACGATACAATTCAGGAACCTGCTACCTACAAAAATTCTCTGATGACTCCTCAGTTGTTGGCTGCATCAGTTATGATAACATTGAGGAGTATAGACACCTATAGATAGAGATCTTTGTTTAATGGTGCAACAGCAACAGCTTAAAACTCAATATCAGTATAACCAATGAACAGGTGGTGGATTTCAGGAGGAGCAGGAAGAGCCCAGTCCAAATCAACATTCTGGGAGAGTATGTAGAGATAGTGGACATAGGCAGCACGGTGGTGCAGTGGATAGCGCTGTCGCCTCACAGCAAGAAGGTCCTGGGTTTGATTCCCAGGGTCAGCCAGGGTCTTTCTGTGTGGAGTTTGTATGTTCTCCCCGTGTTTCCGTGGGTTGTCTCTGGGCCCTCCGGCTTCCTCCCACAGTCCAAAGACATGCAGTCAGGTTAACTGGGGACTCTAATTTGCCCGTAGGTGTGAGTGAGAGTGTGAATGGTTGTTTGTCTATATGTGGCCCTGCGATGGACTGACGACCTGTCCAGGGTGTACCCTGCCTCTCCTCCGTAAGCCAGCTGGGATAGGCTCCAGCACACCTGTGACCCCTGTGGGGACTAAGCGGTTCAGAAGATGAATGAATACATTTTGTTTTACTTGCTCTAAATTGTGCTGTAACAGTTGAATTTCCCCGTTGAGGATCTTCAAAGTTTTCTCTTTTTTCTTGTCTTATCTTTACGTATATTTTACATGTAAATTATCTGTCATGTCTCAGAAAAGTGGACCTTAAATGCACAATTAAGGCCAGTATCAGGTGTTGCAAAGTCTGACTGAATGTCCATAGATATTTTGTGTTATAGATGTCAATGATCAGAAAAGGCTGTGAGAACAATGCATACAATATATAATATATACTGAAATTATCTTCAGACCAATTCTGACTCTGTCCTAGGACAACTGAAAATCATGAATGATTAATCAAGTTAATTATTCATATGAGTGATGGCACATGATCCATAGGTCTGTGCTGTATATTTTTTCCACAAAGATGTGGCTCTTATTTTGCATGAGATTCCCTGGCGTATAGTAAGAGCAGGAGTCACCTCACCTGGGATAATAGTAAAACCAGACTGTAGAAATATGTTACTTAAAGCTGGGAATGCTTCTAGAAGCACTGACAATGAGGAAAATACACTGAAAGGACAGAACATATACAGCAAATGTTTCCCTTTACTTAAAATGAGTATGTGCAAAGGTAATTACACAAATCAGTGATTTTTAAAATGCATGCCACTCCCGGTGTGTGTTATGGGTGTCACATGATGTGCTTCAAATTAAGCAAAATAGTTTACCTTTAAGCAGGCAGAACACTGGAGGTAGCTAACGAGGCAGGAAATACAAGCACAAAAGCAAAACACAAAGAATAAATGAACATTTGTGGTAGTTAGTTACCACAAATAATGTTAGTTATTAATTGTATGTAGTTAATATGCATTCTAAATATTCTTTTGAACATTAAAATCATGTGACAACATAAAAGATGCATAATGTTGCAAGGAAAACTGTTTCATTTCAAATGCATCTGCATGAAGTTACTGGCAGTGCTTTGTCACTTGTTGTTGCTGTTGCTGTTTCCAGTTTTTTTGGAACACATACATTCTAAAAACTGTTACCAACCTGCTCAGTGTTTTGTCTAATCCTTTTCAATTACTCCAGCGGGTTCCAAGCAGATGACCACCCTTTCCTGAACCTGGTTCTACTATAGGTTTCTTCTTTTAAAGGGGGATTTGCCTCTCCACTGTGCTACTCTAGTGTGATTTGCACTACTATAAATAAACTAAATTGTATTGTACTGACTTACAAACATATCAAAGAAAGAATAAAGGGTAAAGACAAGAAGAGGTGTGGTGCCTTTGGTAAAGGGGAATAACCAAGAAAACCAAAGACAAAAAATAACCAAAGAAAAAAATGCATGTCAAAGGAGATTTAAATACAGTGCACCAAGATGAAACAGGAGAAGAAATATGGGCATAGAATGACTGAATGATAGTAGGACCTGCAGTCAGACTCAGTCAGGAGTGCAGTGCCAAATGCAGTGCATCCATCCACTGTATAGCCTGGAAGGCTAAAATGTTTGGCACAGCATAAAATAGTTTGGCTCTTTCTAAATGTGACTCCTTTGCTGTTTCAGCTCACCCTGAAAGCACAAGCTACAGTTTACTGGCTCCCGGTTTTTACTCTGTAACTTCAATCAAAAAAGATTGAAAGAGTTATATGCCAATACCTTTATCATGTTTGTACTATGTGTATTTAATGCATGTGTAATCAGTGTGTTTTCATTACAGCCAATATATTCCTACAACATACTGTAGCATTCAACAGTCAACAACATATTTATTAAAACCTAATGTAGTTCAATTCAAATCCTTACAACTACATGATTGTACAATGGCAGTAAAACACAAACTTAAATCCATGTGAAATATTGGGAGCTATTGAACAAGGACAATGCCAGCTTTTGTCCAAATTCAGCTCTTCTGCAATCTTCCTGTCAGGATTATCCCAAAACCTTGGACCCAAATGCAGACCAGGACAAAGGAAAGATATGATGATTAAAATATGATTTTTAATACAAATAGAATTAAACCAAAAGGTAAAATAGAAGAGAGCAAAGACAGTATTTAAAAAAACACCCTAAAATGAGAACAAAGCAAACTAACAAAGAAGAAGCAGAACTAAATAAGAAGGTAAACAAAAACTAAAACTAAATTATAACATAAACTGAGACCACAAGACCAATACAGACCAAAAACAGGGAAACACTGCAAAAGAAGACCTAGAACAAAACTGATCAAAAGGAAAACAACCAAAGGAAGGAACTAAGGGAAAAAAAGACCAGTCCATGAACCAACTTGTAGATGTAAACCAGTCTGGGCAAGTAGAAGACAGGGAGTGTGAAGTCTTCTACTCGCACAAAGTGGCAGGAACACTATGTAAGTGCAACATCCAAAACTGGAAACAACACAAGACAGACAGACAGACAGACAGACAGACAGACTTAAATAAAAAATAAACAAAACCTAGGCCAGAAACTGAAATTAAATACAACAGAGATATGGATCGTGACACTGCAATTTTGGTGCTTATTTTGGACCAATTAAAAAAAAAGCACGTATCTCATAAAACGAATACACTTCTGCTAGTGTTTTGCTTTGCTTTATTTTTTTCTCCTTGACTTAGAGTTTTGCTTGTTTTGTACCTCACTTGTAAGTTGCTTTGGATAAAAGCGTCTGCCAAATGACTAAATGTAAATGTAAATGTAAAACTGCATTTACAATGAACCCTCTTCTTATTGCAGATGCAGTGCAATCTGCATGCTATCGCACGGTAGTGGCACCGCTCCAAAATCAATAAATACTTTTTATTTGTAAGCGTGGCCTCTTTCCATTTGTTGTACTTTTTCTCAACTGTTGATTAATATATGTATGAAAATACTGTAATTACAAAAAACATAGTTGCTTTGCTGCTAACAGCAACGTGTAAAACACTGGATCTTTTCTCTGTAGTTAGTCAAACCGTTATTCATTGCTAAGCAAC
Source organism: Helostoma temminkii (assembly GCA_900302695.1). Classification (NCBI taxonomy): domain Eukaryota; kingdom Metazoa; phylum Chordata; class Actinopteri; order Anabantiformes; family Helostomatidae; genus Helostoma; species Helostoma temminkii. The sequence goes on along the minus strand of OMLM01008996.1, from coordinate 22,025 downwards.
TAAAATTGTATATTGGAGATTGATCTCATCTAATCTACAGTCTCTGATTTGATCAAAGTTGCATGAAATGTTGGCACAGTAGCATGATTTCATTAATTATTTATGTCTCCAAAAGAAGTACAAGGTCTGGATTCACATTAGCAGCTTATTCTCTAAACATGGGTCAGGAAAACTTTTACTCACAAATCCAAGTTTTTGAGTCTAATCATAACTTTGTAAATTTCTAATGGCTGTCCTCACAATGAGTCTAGCGCTTCCTTAGATCTTTATGGACATTTTTATTAAAAGCAAAAAGTAGGCAATTACCTAGTTTGACTATATGGATGTGCTGGCACTAACTGAGACCATTCCAGGAAATACTTTTCATCAGTCTTTTCATTATATATATTTATCTTTTTATTTATTTTGTCCCTTTGTATATGTATTTAATTTATCTTTTTATTCATTTCTTTTTTTACTATACATATTTATCTTTTTATATATTTATTATTTACATTCCTATGTTTGGAGAACTGAGATGGTTGACTAGAAGAGGTTGTTACTGCACATGATCTACGATAGAGGCAGTGTGAACATAATTCGTTTACACATAGGCACTATGGTGAGGGAGGGTCACTGGATACAGTATGCAGGAGGCATGACCAAAATGACGTGGTAAAAGTTCACCACAGATATCAGCTGTTCTTTATACAGCAAGTCAATGCAGAGCCAATCACATGATTAGAAATGATGTGGTATGTAAATAAGCCATGCTTCCTGAAGGAGAGAAATGAGATACAACAACCATGTTGATGTTTGAGTTCCCACACGCAGTTCTCCCGAGTAAAGAATTTAAGTTTATGTGTGAAGGCATCTATAAGGCTGGAATTCAGAAGGACTGCACCACTGAGCAACTTCCATAAGATGATTGGGTGCAATGTTTTGATCTGAGTTCTCATAATACATCCATGTCCTACACTCTCTTCCATCTGTATTAAGTCTCATAGTCAGGTTTGACTGGGAAAGCTGTGGTGTTGAAGTTATTTTAGAACCGTAACCGTGTTCATGCAGTTAACCCTCTGGGGTCTAGGGTACATGTGGCTGTTTTGGACAACTTTTACCTTAAAACCTTAAAATATTCCACCTCAAAAACTGTTCACCATGCCCATGTTTGGTCTCATTTTATTCAGAGTCATTTTGACATACTGTATCAGAAGTTAGACCTCAAAAACTTACAAGAGACATATAAGCCATTGTTGTTTTCTTCCAGTTTTTTCTGTGCTTGCTAATACCATTGGCATGTAAAGTGCTCTCTGCAGATTTGTCTATTTCTTTACCATTTATTTCTGCAGCAGAAAATGCATCACCAGGTGTGTCTATGTTGCTTACTCACTTATTACTTACTTGTTTTATTCTACCTATCAACACAATTTTCTAGAAGTATAGAGTTTGAAGTCCATACTTTCAACACAAGTTGAAAGCGCAGCTAGGCAGAGCTTAGCAACAACTCCCAGAGCCTAAAATTAGCATACTTTTCATTGGGAAGGTCTTAGGCTGGGTCTCATTGCAGTCTCAGTGCCTGTTGTTGTCCTACAGCCAAAAATACAACCCCATGCGCCTCACCTCTTTTCCATTCTTCATTTCCATTCATTCATCCAGGTTAACTCAGAACAGAGCTCCAATGTTATATTGGCCTTCTCCATCTTAAAGCAGAACCCAAGTGCTTCCTCTGATGCCCTTTTAGAAATAATTGCAACCAGAATTTGCTCCTGTTGGCCTCTTTCAGTTCAGGAAATTATGTGCCTCTAAAAATCCTACAATATGTTTGTATTTGACTTGAATTTGATTAGTTTCAGAAGAAAAGAAAATTAATTGTTTGTATTTGGATTTTGTTTTTGAAGAAAGTTTCAATAATTTTAAAATAAAGAAGAGAAAGTCTTTTTTTAAATTCTTAGTAAGTCCCAGGAAAGACACTATATAATGCATTACACTTTTAATTGACCATGCTGAGTGATGAACAATTACTTGTCTTACTTTTACAGAAACCAAGCCAGGAAGTAGTCTGTGCAAACCAGGAACCATTGCTCTGTTTGGCAACGTGGTGTACAGCGGCCTGCTCAACGAGCACTTCTGGCACTTCGGGGTTCCCCTTGTCACCAGACTGGTCAGTTCCCAACTTTTCCTGTGTATCTTCCTCTATCTAAATTTCAATGGCTTAAATTTTGCAGTGTTTGTTTTTCCTCTCTCTCTCTCTCTCTCTCTCTCTCTCTCTCTCTCTCTCTTACCCTGCCTCTCGCCCTTATGCCGGCTGGGATAGGCTCTCTCTCTCTCTCTCTCACACACACACGCACACACACACACACACACACACACACACACACACAGGCAGTGTGCACTACTACAGGTTTTAATTAATGTGACTCACTAAGCCTCACTATCAGAAATTGTTAATATGTTATGATTTGTGCAAACATGCAAGTGCCATGACCTGGTAGCCTAACAGCTTTCTGAGGTTATTATGTTAGTATTTGGTGTGGTTTATAGTAGTTCAAAGTAGTCCATGTAATGTTAAAAGGTAAATTATATTGATATACTAGTTTTAAATTAATTATTAAATGATTTCTACATTAATCTTCAATTTTAAGTTAAATTCCAAGAGAACTATTTGTGACAAAAGGCAGGTGACGATGGATTCCAGATGGAGTGACACTACCACAAATTACCCAGAAAAACTTTTTGGAAGTATATGAACAAGTTGCCTTGTTAGCTTATACTTTCAGTGTAGTATTGACAAAGCACAAATTATAGCCTCTCTATAGCTATAGTGCTAGCTCAGCTATCTCCATCAGTTTCATGACACTCCACTTGCAGTTCACAGTGGTACCTCAAAATAACTCTCAAAAGGGTGAAATTGTTGTGCTTGTCTGCTTTCAAAGAGGACATTTAGGAACCACATCAGCAGACATAGTACAGGCAAGCTTTGTAGTAGCTGGTAGTAGAGGTGAAATGCAACGTATGTGGCTGTTTGTGGAGCTTTGGATGAATGGTGTTTTTTAAGGTTCTTGCTAGAGATACTTGTATGTCTGCTTTCGCAGTTGTTGCTTCTAGTGCTGAATCTGTCTATAAATAATGGATTGGGTTTTAGCATTAACGCAAACTAATCCAATATTAGTGGTATTATAATGAACTCTGTATTAGACTGTGATATCTTCCATGTCACTTGCTGATTGCATGGCTCTGTTATATTGAACTGCTGATAAATGTTATATTTGATAGATATTGATGTTGTCTCCCTGTCAGGATACATCAGGGGGTATTTGCTGGCTCAGTCTGATCACACACCCTTGAGTCTGTGAGACACATGCTCTTCCAGATTTATCTTCTTGCTTAATACCTCTGATGAAAGAAAGGTAACTTTCCTTTATGGCAACACTGTCATGTTAAGAATTGTGATTTATTATCAGTCTTTGGAAAGTAAGCTGAAAAAGTAAGCAGTTGTTCTGTCAGATCTTTAAGAGGAACCGTTTTAGATCATGATGGCATGAAATGAGCAAAACCGACATTTCACATTCACACACACAGTGAGCATTGTAACATAGCAAATATCACAAAACCAAGCTTTCTTGTTTTTTATGTAGTTGTTGAGGAAGAAGAAGGTGACACAGTTGATTATGTGTAGTTTGTTTATTTACACTATGTAGTAAACATAGTCTGCATGCGATGTTCCATGTTGCACTATGGGCTCAGCTGGTAGGAGATCTACATGCTGGAAGAGACTTGAGTATTAGTGCATATTAACATTGGTACAGCTACTGCCAGAGATACTATCAAGTTCTTAGTCCAGAAAAACTGCAACATTTTCTGTATCGGTAAAATGTATCTATACTCAGAGCGTTTTCAGAACAGACACATGTTTCATATATAGTTTTCACTTTTGTATTAATTACATTTGAAACTTGTAATGAGAGCACTTGTTGTCCCAAACCTCTCTGCAGACATGTAGACACATTTACACAAAAGGTGTTTCAGTTGTGCATGTCACAGAACCACTGAATTCTTCACAGCCCACATCAGCTCACATGTCACTTGTACTTTTGTCCTTGACCATGAGGTGAAGTGTAATTTTACGCTTTAAGTCTGTCTTGTTGCATTTCATGTGCATGACCACAGCGACTGTGAACTGAGCTTTGAACCTTGAACCATATCGCAACACATCCCTTGTACATATAGACAGAGCTGCTCACATTACACAATCTGTGGAGATGTGAGAAAAAATCTTCTGCAGTAAAGCAGCAGCTAGCCTGTGCCGACCAAGCCTCACGTAACTAGTTAAAACCAGAAAGTCACCTTCATAGTGTATGCTCCCATTTATTTATTTCATTATTCATTTGAACATGCAGTCAAAAAACACTCCTAACTCTGTTTCTCCTTTGAACAGTAAGAGGCATCAATCAGCTGCTACAAAAACTACAATGTGCTGTAAAATACATCTTTTGACAGTTAGTTTTTTATTTTCCAAAAATGAACATTTTTGATTGATTCCATTATGAATTGCAATTCACTGATAATGAATTAATAATTAACAATCACTACTAGATCACTGCAGTGACAAATCATGTATGCCCGCTTTCCAGTTGTTTTGTTCCAGATAATTTAATCTTTAAATTGTTTTAAAAAATTAATTGTTAAATTTTACTAATTATTATTAATCATTACCATTATATCAATACCATTATACCACATACCATTAATTAACAGCAGCCCAGTTTTATCTGACTGCTTTATGTGGCTTTTAATCTTGTTATTTTGGCTAAAGCTTTTGGCGCTGCCCTCTTAGTCTTGACTTGACATTATTGAAAACCCCAAGGCAATATTTTCATTTTCATAGGACAGCTGTTTAGACTTGGGGGTCTGATTTTTGTGCTTAATAAAAGCTGTGTTACTGTGTTATTGTTAAAGATTGACCCAGTGAGCAAAAAACTTCCAATATTATGCAGAGAAAAACACAGAGCAATAATTAAAGTTAGATCCTGACCATTGCTGTTGCCATTGGTACAGTAAAAACAAAGAACATACATTTTACATAACTTTACAGATGTTTCTGGATATGTGTCTATGTGTGCTTACACACTTATCTGAGGGTGTTAAAAACTGGAGCTTTGGCGCTCACAGGGATGACAGCCAACTACAGAATTGACTTAGGTGCATCGATATTTGGACAATGGATGTAATCACAAAAGTCTGTCTAGGGAGGAGGGTGTGGTGGATGCATGGTCAGCAACACACAGGATGATTGTTATGATTTTTGTCAAGACAACAGGTCCAATAAGCAGCTGTCTTCATTCCCATAGTGCCAAATCATGATACTCTTGTAACAATATAAATCAGCAGAGAATACTTACATGGATATATATATACATGGTGATATGTTGCCAGACAGTGATTGCAGTTCCCACAAAATGTTTTCATTGTAGTTTGTTTGAATATAAATGTAATATTGGATTATGACAATTTAAACAAATTTAAAATGCTTCAGCAAGAAATGAGCACAATGTTTCATTAAACATAACTGTAGTAAAGGTCTTTTATTTGTTCTGTTAGTGGAGAGAAAAAGGGCATTCTTCTTAGTAAAGATCAAGAAAGAACTGACTGTTTCAGCAGATGCCTAGAAACACCTTACAGTAAGTAGCATCATATACCTAAACACTAGATTCTTCACTTTGGCCCGTTGCTGTGCCAACATACTGGAAAGGCAAAAACTGTCTTGGAAACACACAAAAGTAAAGGAGGAAGCTCCAGATTTCTGGATAAAAAGATTTCAATTAGTCTTATATAAGTGTTTATGTATTATATATGTATGTACATATGTGCATATGTTTTATATATGTTTTATAACGAAGCAGCTATAATCAAGTGTAGTGTAGTGTTAATGTAAGTTTTATTTACAGTTAATTAAAATAGCTATAGTTAGGCTATAATTGCTATATATTATATATTATATATTTGTAGGCTTACATCAACTAAATTATGTTTGTGGTGGAAAATAATTAATTCTCATAAGGAATCATGTCAAGTATGATTTTGGTTTATTTTAATAAATGTTATAGTGCTTTTATCCAGAAAACCAGAGCTCCCTATTGTACTTGTATTGTGTTACAGGGCATTCTTGCCATGTCCAATACTTTGACGTACAGTCCAGGGGCCAAAGCATCGTTTATTATGACTATGGTATGTACAGTGGAGTATGTTTACATTCAGCTGACAGTGAACTCCCTTTACAGATCATATGTATGACTGCTGAAAACTGTTTGATTTTATTAAAGAGCCCCAAAGTCAGTACAGGAGAGATGATACTAGATAGATGCCACAAGAGAATATTTGGTTTTCTGTACTGTACCGCTGACACCTGACACACTTTGTTAATGGACATATATATATTTAGCACACAAACCTGCTTAGTTTTTCCAGGTGAGAGAATGCTAGGTGTGTCAGAGACATTGGTGAGAGGACTGGACGGACTGAGATCAGGTGGACCTGACACTGCTCTTGGGATGTGATTGAGTCCTGCTGTTGCACTGAAACCAAGAACCAGATGGTTGGTGTTAATAAAGTTGGAGTTTAAACTTCACAAAGTGACAGTCACCATAAAGTGTCTGTTCCTTTGTTTGAGTAACATTTTTTTAAATATCTTGACCTTCCTCTCAGCCTTAACAGTAAAAGCACATGGCTTAAACTAAGACAGGTCATTTAAAGCTATAGCTTGAACAATCAGGACAAACCTGGATAACAACATGTGACACCTGTCATCACATGCTCCAATATGCTTACTTATATACATACTCACTTAAAAATGTGTGATCACTAGGTGCCATATTGTTTAATGTAAATACCTTCAACTAAAACCTGAAATTCAGAACTTCATCCCATATTATCATTTGGTCTAAGTAAAAGTCATCAGTGTAGAACAAATAAAAATGGATTGGCCTACCTGTTCCAGTATGTGATAAAGTCAAATTCTCTGTGTCTACTGTAGGTAGTTCATACTCTCCCTCTTTAGATCCTGACACCACTCACCACCAGTCTGTTGTCTTTCTTTTTTCCATTAGCTCACTCACATGCACAGCCTGGACTAACTTATTTATGACCCAGACCTGAAATAGCATGATGCCTAGATTTGATAGGAAAATGTTCTCTTTTGAATGGTAGTTGCTGAGGAAAAGAGAGAAGACAGCTTGTGACTGAGCTCTTGATTGGCTCAGATTGAGAACTGAAACAGAGTGAGAGCAGAGGCTGCACACCAGCCTGCATACATGTATACATGTATGTAAATAGCATCTAAATCTTTTAACCAAATTTTAAATATGCGTAACCATTTTTAGCAAATCTGAATCTGGGTTCATTCAATCATTACTTTCTACATCAACTATAAATTAGTTAATTTCACATAATTTTTTTTAGTTTCGTCCCACTTTTGCCATACATTCTGCTTCATTCTGCAGTAAAGAAGGAGGATGGGGCTGGTTCTGTCCACGTGGCTAATGTTGTAAATCAACCAGCTTTTAACCTTTAAATCAGTTCAGTGGCTTACCTGGCAAATTCAGCCCCGTTATTGCAAGATGTAAAAATGTGTACAGTGTTAAGATGGCTCTGTCTTGTTTATTTACTATTATTACACCATTGTTTAAAATTAATGTAGTCATGTTTTCTTAATGAAAAACATACAGAATGTTTCAAATCTGAAATGGACTAAAAGAAGAAAAATCATTGCACTGTTTGATGTAAATTTACATAAAAATATTTTCCCAATGCAATGCTTAAAATAAGTTATTTGACACTGCAGTGAAAGAGTAAAAAAAAAAAGAAAACATGCATAAATCATTCTTTGGATCAGCACTTTTCTCTGATGAGACACTGATCAATAGCTCTGGCTTGTACTGTATTTATTTGTTTTATATTTGAAGTGTAAGATTACTGTAAAATACACCATAAAAGCCTATCTAACCTAACTTTCTATTTACATGTATGACATGAATTGCCAGAATTATTCTGAACTGATTAACATGTCTTCGCTGCTATGTATTTTAGACATGCAGAAATTATGGTATTATTATATTCCTGTTTTAACTGGGCCTGGTATAGAAACTTGGACTTCTGTATTTGTCTGCTTAGTAAAAAAACTCTGGAGTGAGTTCACAGAGTGAACAGGACTCTGTCACATAGATCTCACATAGTTTTTTTCCAGTGTCGCCAGTGTGTGCAGTGCAGTATTTCAGCCAGTGAAGGGGTTAAGATAGCAGTGGTGTCTTGACTGTACACACTAGTGGTGTGTGTCTCTGTGTATGTGTCTGTGTGTGTGTGTGTGTGTGTGCAAATATGCTGAGGCAGGCTACAACATCCTACCATTACGCGCAGCTCTCTCTCTCTCTCTCTCTCTCTCGCTCTCTCTCTCTCTCTCTCTCTCTCTCACCCTCTATCTACTTGTCTGACCCAGCCACTTTGCAAACACACCCATCAATGCATATGATGATGTAGAAGCACACTCAGCACTAACGTGTGCAGTAGTAGACATGTTGGTGGCCTCTTGCGGTGTATGTAAGAGATATACTATGCTTATCATTACTAATTTTACAAACCCAAACATAAAAAACACACTTTAGACATATTTGAGCATGGTATTCCACCATATTCCCTCTGCACTGCTCTGGTCCAGACTGGTTCAGCCAACACAGTCAATACACACCACAAACGAACATCCACACACACCTAGGTATAGGTAAACATGAGCACACTGCTCCTCTCTCTCCCTCTGCAGGAAAAAACAGAGTGAACAACAGAACAGTACAAAGAGGCTGCATCTCTTTCACTTCACTCTCTTCTCTTTTCTTAGGTTACACAAGTGCTGTAAATTGTATTTTGACGCCTCTCTTGCCTCTTAACCCCCACATGCATCAAACCTTCAGCCCTACTCCTCCTCCCCGATGCTCCCAGAGCAACTTAATGAAACCAGCTTGTATTGATGGCTCTTTAGCATAAGCATCAGCAAGCTAAGGTGCTCCCTCTTTCTCTCTCTTTTCTCAGCTCTGTGCATATCATTTCCTCTCTCCCTCATCTCTGGTTGTGCCTTGCCTCTCTCGTTCCAATGGTTCCTCCATCGGCTTTCCCAAAACTTCTATGCAGTCTGTCACCATCCTCCACTTCCCAGCGTGTATCTGCAACCTCGACATCCTTCCACCAGCACCTCTCTTCCTCCCTCCTCCCTCCGTCTCTCCTCTCTCTCTTTCTTTCACCCCCCACCCCCACACTACCCCTACTCCCTCCTCCTTCCCCTCTGCACTTGTCTCTCCCCAGTTGAAAGCTTCTGTGCTACTGTACGATGTGGTGATCTCTAGCTTTTCCAACCCCCCAAGTCTCTCCATTGCTCTTCATCCAGGAACGCTGTCGAAGAAAGTCTGTGTCAGGCTTACTCAAAGCAGATCTACTGGACTGCAGCAACACAGAAGGAGAAACGAAGAAAAAGAGAGATTGAGAGGTTCAGGTATGGCAGTAAAAATGACAATAGGATAGTTTACAGCAAACAAAGAAACAGGAGAAAACAAGGAGGCAAGAAAAGCTGAGCAGACAGGAAAAGGTGGCAAGTTGGAGAAGGGGAGGAAGAAGAAGCAGGGGAAGAAGGGAGGTAAAGAACAAAAAGCAAAGGGAGGTACAGTAACAACACCTCGCAGCACTTTCTCTCCTTGCTGCCTCTCTTCTTATTCTTTCTACCTCAGAAGCAAAGAAGGATTTTGTTGAAAGCTTCAGGGGAGAAGCAGCGTAAGAGCCTCAGCGGTGACTCTGAGAAGCAAAGTCACGCTTCAGAAGAGTCAGCGGAAGAGAACAAGTGTCTTCAGGGGCAGAGGGACACATACAGTAAAGGGGGCTTTATAACTCTGCTACAAAACCACAAACACAGGGGCAATTAGCTGGCTACCAGATAACACTGAGCAGCAGTGGCAAAATAACTTCCCCACGAGAAAGAGAGCCAAAAGCCAAGTGACTGAAGAAGATAACAGGACAGACAAACTGAAAAACACACCAACAAAGACAAACAGAGAGGAAAAGAGGAAGAGCGCTGTCCTGTCCGGTGTCCCTGCATATCCCTGTTTTCCACCCACTTCCCCCTCAGCCGAGATGATGATGTATTTCTGGGTGAGTACCGAGGCCCTGTGGTGGCTCCTGAACACTACAGAGGGATCAGAAACACACTCATGAAAGCATACTGTACTCTGATGTACAATGTGTGACTGTGCTTGTAATTTTTTTTCCATTGATCAAGTAGATTTCATTTTGTCATCGCCTTATACCATAAAGTGCATACAAAGGGTTTCTTTTAACTGTCTGTCTGTGTGAGAGAGAGTGAGTAAAATGACAAGACATAAAGCTTTATGTCATTTCCCATTCACGCAGCCTTGTACTAACGAGTTTTATTGGCGTTGATAAAGTACCCCCCTGCTACAGTGATACTTTCTCTCTCTGCTGCTGTAGTAAGCAGGAGCATGATGTCTTGTTTTACGACTTTGACCTTAGAGGTTTTACTGCAGGTGATACAACGTAAAATACAGTTATCTTCAGTAATAGAGGTCATGTGTAAAAATTAGTTGTTTGGAATTTGTGACATGCACTTAAACACGGGGGTCTTCCAGTGGACTCATGTAGGATTCCATGGACTTTCAACCACTAACTCTCATTGTCAAGGAACTCTCAAGTTAAACGCAGGACTGTGTGTGATATGGTGCTGTTGTGACTTTGCAGTAGTCAGACTCAAGGCAATTTGTGTGTGAGTGTGTGGATGAGGCTGCCCCAGCTGTGAATTTGTTACTGCCAAAAGTAGTTCTTATCGAATAAAACACTGTAATTATAATTAGCCCATGTAGCCACATGGGATTTACATATAATATTACAACATGTAAAATGTTTAAATAGTTCTAGCTTTTGAATTTAATATTCCAGTGGGAGACAGACCATTGCTGCATACCACATGCACACTGTAAAAAATTATGATCACACTGGACATATTTTAATGCTAACACGTTTGCTAGTATGTATCGTCTCAAAAACCATAAGTTGATACTAATAGAAACAATAGTTAAAATGTGTTGGAATTATTGGTTGTATAGTGCCTCATAATAATATGCAGACTGAAATGTACTAGTTTATATGTCCTTTTGGTGCATTGATTTATTGAAGGGTATAGCACATGATGTTGCCAGGCAACTGTTGATGTTTTCTCAGCACCCAAACAAATTCACCATTCTGTTCATGCCCCCTTAAAATGAATGACTTTTCATTCTATTCATAACACACACGTTTATAAGAAAATTAGTCATGGTCATGTCCATTGCATTGTCGGAATTACTGACTTAGAGCTACATAGAGTTGCATGGTTTCTGACGAGGTTCTGACAGAAACTTTTCATTGAGTCTAGGCAGTTTTGTGAACAGCCCTCCATGGTCCAGTTCAGGGAAAGGTTTCTAAAACGCTTCAGGTACCTGAGTTCTTTCAGTGAGGCAAGATCTGCTGAAATACACACACAATCACATCTGTGGAAGTGGAACCGAAGCAGGAGTGAAAGATTATTATTATTATTGATTATTTTAATTATTAGAATTTGTTTACTCAAGCAATGTTGTGCACATTTGCAGTTTACAGCTATTGTGCAGGAAAAGATATAAGTACAATATGAAAAACATATGACTATATTGTGTCCTTGTGTATTGATGCAGTCCATTATTCCAGAGTTTTCCCAACAAAAACAGTCATAGTTTTCTGTCATTTTACAAAATATCTTCTCAACTTCCATGTGTAAGACGTTCGATCTGTCCAGGGTGTACCCTGCCTCTCACCCAATGACAGCTGGGATAGGAGCCAGCAGTCCGCAATCCTTAAGAGGAAAAGTAGTTAGGATGATAGATGGATGGATCTTAATGCATAATGATGGAGGTAAACTTTTTCCTCTTTGCTCCTTGTGTCAAAACAGCTCATAGACAGCACCTCAGTCTCTAGTCCTATAGTAGCATCAAATCATTTTTAAAACTTCTGCAAAGATACCCTCCAGTCCTTTAACGAGAGGTCCAGTCCCTTTCATTTATTAAAGAAAATATTCATTTAGAAAACAGGCTAATAACATCCGCAACAAACAGTCGCTGAGTGCATTTCCAATTTGTGACTCTCCGACACTAAATGAAAACAAGCAAATTAAAGAGACGTTTCAGAGAGTTATGAGGTGATGATAACAGTGATTAATTGCTTTTTTCAAGCACAGCAACATCACATGACAGTTTGTCAAAGTTAACCAAAAGTGTTAATAACATTCTAAAAGCCCATAGCCTAGAGGAAAAAATAGTTTACATTCTGCTGTAGGTGAGATGTTCATTGTCTCGTCATTCTAACTTAACTATGTTTTTTTAGGCATGATTACAGGACATAAAATGACATACATGACTTTATGTTTCTATTGGTACAGTTGTGATATATATTCATTATTAACTAACCCTAACCCCCATTCAATTCGCAATTTGCTGGTATGGACACAGATTCATATTTCAACTTGCATGACCTAAGATGTTTTTACAGCAAATACATAAATACATAAAGTGACAAATACATAATTCTGAACATGCAGATTAGCTGCTCCATCATTTCGAAAAGGCATTTGTGAGTGCAAGTGTGTGTTCCACAGTCCCTGTCATGGGAGTTGAGTCTAGACAACAGATTCCAGAGATTCACCTAGAAGTGTGTAAAGAATGCTTTTTATTGATTAGCAGTGTGAAGCTGGAAACAGCAATACAGCGTGTTCTGACCTTCCCTTGAAGAAGACCACTGTACTATAACCTACGCTTTCCCTGTCTGTCTGGTGTGCAGGGATACCCAGCAAGTCAAGCGGGTTCTAGTTGATGACTGAAGCAGATTGGTGTATTGTTTAACAGTAGACCTTTGGGCTTCAGCTTATTGATTTAGTACTAGTTTTACCCCAAAATATGAGTTGCTTTTAAGGCTTTCAGAGATTCTGAACTCAAACTTCAGCACCATGCAGTAGGAGATGTAAATGGAACTTCTCTTCCTTTCCACCTTAATTTCTGTGGGACGTCTGTGTTAGTTGTGCAGTGATTGCTCTAATCAATATAAATATAAGCAAATTGCCATCCAAAGTTGAAGCTTTGAAAAATAGAGCAAACAGGCTCTTCCCTCCTGACCAACCCATAAAATGCTGCTTTCACTACAAATAGCGTTAATTTGCTCAAAATAGGTGTCACATTTATTCACACCGACATCACTGATGGCACTGTTTGAATTTCTGTAGCTGAAGCTGGAGTGTTTAATCTGCCCTATGACAAGTTGAAAAGGAAAGTAAATAGTTGTGTTCAGGAAGGATGAAGACACAGGTGATACATGTTTGCAGTAGCAACCTCAATCAAATCATCATTTGTTGCCCTCCTCCTACACGTCTGCCTTTTTATGCATTCTTTCTATCTTGCTTTCGTCCTGTTGTATCTCTTCTCTCCCTCTCATTCCATTGTGCTGTATAGCAGTAGTTGCTGGTGACTATCTGCAGATATGAAGCAAGCAGGGGGCTTTGATACTGAGGCAGCAGCCAGTGCTGTTGACATTAGTTATTCCTCTTCATCACTGCTGCTTACTGACTCTCTCTCGCCCTCTGAGCCAATGTACTGTAAATAAGCACACACACACACACACACACACACACACACACACACATACACAAGGATTTATATGTATTGTATTGAAGTGTACATGCTGAAAAATAACCAATTGTTGGTGCAAGAGTGTTTTTTGTAAATAATAACTATTAACTATTTTAACTACAGGACTGAGTACATATCGGTAGTTAAATGAATTCAGGCTAAAATATAAATTGTACTGTAGTGCTTCTGCACACATGCATATAGACACAGGGTGCTGAGGATTCACTGATCTCCTTGATGCTACTTTGACAACAGTAACAGAGTTAAAATACTTCCATCTGTCCCTTTGGAGACTCTGTAAGAACAAAGGTCTCCGGTGCGAAGGATGTGAGAATGGCAAAGGACTGGAAGAGAGGAAACCAAGCAAGTTGCCGGAACTAATGAACAGGTACACTAAAGGTGGAGGTGCGAAACTGTAAGAGAGGACAAGGTTATGATGGAGACAAAGCTGCTGGATTCTGGTGCTTATCAGTGACACGGAAAGGGAAGAATTAAAAAGGGAAGACCAGTGTGTTTCTCTTCCTGTCATGCTGTACATGGAAGGTAAGGGATGAAGGGATGGTCACTTTTTTAGAGGAGAAGGGGGAAAGAAAGAACAACAGTAAATAACAGGAGGTCTGCAGCTACCTCCTCCCTCCTCTTTGCTCTCCTCAGTGTGTCTGTAAGCTGATAAATATTTTAGTATGCTGAGCGGGGGGACTGCATGTGTTAGAGAAGGAGAGAGAGGCTGGCAGAATGTTAGACAGAGTGATGTGGACCTGCTCCAGAACAGAGATCACAGCCTTTAAACTTCTCGTCCTCTTCTATTTGTCTCAGTTTTGATACTCGCTCTACTTCTAGCTCATGTGCCCTGATCTGAGGGTGTTTGAGGTGAACCCTGCTGTTGATCTGTACTAAGATTTACTTAGCCAGCGTTAACTCACCAATGAGTCACTCAAAGAGCACACCGTGTATCTACTTGTCCTTAACATTTTAACAAAGATGTGAACTGAAGACAGTGTTGGGCTAATACAGTCTTACAAAGATTGGTAAGTCACTTCACATTTTTGTAGATTGGTAAGCCACTACAGTTTTTGTTCTGTAATCATTTAACATAAAACAGTTGTGTGACACAAAAACATCTCATCAAACAAACAGTGTTGGTGATGTATCAATAGAAGATGCTTTGGGCTTTGGATGGACAGATGTCACATCCCCTAGGATTTATAGAGAAAACAGTACTACACAGACTTCTTCCTGAGAGTGATTCCTATTCATGGCTATCTACTAAACAGAAAATTACTGAAAATGTGTGTGAGTTTTCATATCACAGGCAGCAATTTAATTGGGCCAGAGCCCACCATCTCAGAACTGGAAACTCTTTTTACATTGTTGACTAAAACAGCAGCTTTGATCTACTGTTGCACACCAACCAAACAAATGTAGAATGTAGTTACTCCTCTGTAACTTTATTAAATAGCTGTGGCTATCACACAGTACCAGAATCGATACATGTCTCCAAATTGAAAGAGGGGCTGTGTGCAATTTACACACATAGCAGACATAACTTCATTAAATATTTAAATCTTCTGTGTCTACAGTGGACTTGTTAATCTAAAGAAATAAAAATAAAAGTCTAAAGTTTGCTCCCCTCTACATTCATGCAAGATACAGTGTGTCCATAAGCTGCTGGCAATCTGCCATGTAATTCGCTATTGTAAAAACAGTGTCATACTATTCACTTTCACTATTGACAAAGTGCTGCCAGTGTCTACTCAGTATAAATCTATCTTTGTGCCCTTTTTTATCAGAGGCTGCTTTATTTGTTCCCATTGTGGGACAAGATATTCTGTTTTTAAAATGTGGATGTGGTCAGATGCAGTTTGTGTGGATGGAAAGTGCATTTACTTACCTATTTTTTGTGTGGTCATCTTTGCCTCTAGAGGATGGCATCAAGAGACACAGTGACAGTGAAAATGTAAGTTATTAGTTACAGTTATTTGTGACAGTGAAGAACTTCCAACGACACTATGTAGTTGCATTCTCATACTGAAGGAACTGCTAATCCACCTGAAGAATGCCATTAGGCTAGCTTTGAGTGGAGGAGTTGAGTATTCCACTAAAGTCTTATCCAAACTCATATTGCTATTGGTCAAGCCCTCAGTGTACCTCTATGACTAGCTTTGCTTGTAATCCCTTGAGTCCCATCATATAACAGTACAGCAGTTTCCATTTGGTGCCTGCCTCTTTGCTGCTCATTCTTCTCTTCAGTGTGTGCTGTAATCTCCACACCGATAAGGAGATTAAACAGGCTAGCAGGAGAGAGGATTTCTAGGATTTCTCCTGTGAGTACAAAAGGATATCAGTGGGAGGAAGGGATATTACCCTAGGCTTTAACACTGCAGAGAGAGTGAGGATAGTAGCACAGAGGTGGAGCTGGAAGGATGTGTAATGGAGAGAATGTAAGAAAGGAGAGAGACCAGAGGAGCTAGGTGTTATCACCTAGAGCCATCATTAGCACTGTTTACAGAAGGGCCACCAGGGAAAGGTCAGTGCGCCGTCAGTCTTTTATCTTCTTAACACCAGCATGTTACCACCACAGCGACAGTCCAGAATGTTACCTACTCTACATCTCTGATCCCAGATCACTGTTTAGCTGGAGACAGTGACTGACATCATGACACATAGGAAAAGTGCCAGATGGAGGGGAGTAATGGTTTGTGGTTGTTGATTAAAACCAAGAAACAAAGTGGAGTAAGGGAGGACAATAAGACCATGCTTCAGGCTACACAGCATACCTGGACTTGATATGAGAGTGAAGGTATTGCAAGTAGAAAAAAAGGTTAGTGGGCAGAGACCTTGAAAATAAATATAATTATATATATACTAGTATAGGATGCTGCAGTAACACACACAAACAGCCAGTAGTAACCACTCGAAGGCAGTTTTACAAAGCTATATTTAGTTATGCTGCATTGCTGCTGTCAGATTTATTGAGGTTTCCAGGGAGAGGCTCCAAAATGGCAACTGGAACCTCTCTCACACACAAGCAAGCAACATTAACACTCATTTTTTATATACATATATCTATATACATTATAGTACCGTACAAAAGTTAGGTCATTTATAAATAATCTTGTTTTCCATGGAAACCGAATATCTTCAACTTTTCTTATCATTAGCCAGTTTGGGATGTGAATTTTTCTTTAAACTTTTGCCTACAAGGCCAGCATACCCTGATTACCTCTACACTGATGATGCTAGTCTTTTGCAGACACTGTTCAAAAGAAGCTGCCAGCTGAGGTATGAGGTGTCTGTTTCTCAAACTGGACACTTACTTTCTGTTTTGGTTGGAGCCAGAGCAGATTTGCTTTGCTCTGTGAAAGGAGTAATCATATAAAATCGTACAAATTTCTGGCATGGAATCAGCGCCGGCACATTCATATAGGCTAAGTCGGCAATTGCCTACAGCGGCATTTTGGCAGGGGTTGTAAAATGTGGGCCGAGGAATGTGTGAGTCATGCTGGGCTTTCACATCTGAGCAGGTCTTATATTTCACCTTTAGCTTACACCTTACATCCCAAAGAAATAAAAAACAACTCACAATTCGTACTGTGAATACTCACAAAAATACGTCACTGGTTCTGGCCCTTGATCAGCCCTGATGATCCATCCATTTAATAGGGAATATATTTTATTGGGGATATTTTTTTTATTGTGTCACTTCTGCACCTCTGCCTTCTCAGTTTAGTATCTTCTTTTTTATCTATCTGCCTCCTGTCTTTTTGTCAATGCCACAGTCTTAGTCGATACAACATAGCTGGTCTTTCTAAAGTCAATTTCCATGTCTCTCTCACAGATACCATTCTATCTATGCCATCTGTCCTAAACATTTCCATTTCATTTAAACTGCCTTTCTGTTCTTCATCCTCTTTATAGCTTTTCTTACTGATCCCCCTTACTTCCTGATTTGCTGTTTCTGCCTCATTTAACCCACTCTATCATTTTCTTCATTCATAAGTCCTTAAAATAATCCTTCCATCTTTTCAACACACTGTCCTCACTCGTCGACACCTTTTACACCTTCTCTCCTTTATCAACCTTAATCTGCAGCACTTTCTTCCCAGCTCGGTCTCTCTGTCTAGCTAGTAGATTCAAGCCCCTTTGTTCTTCCTTAGTGTTCAGCTTATTGTACAGTGTGTCATATGCCTTTTCTTTAGCCTTTGCCATCTTTTTCTTGCTCTTGCTCTGCATCTCCTTCTGCTCCTGTCTGCTTTCCTCATCTCTCTTCATATGCCAATTCTTTTATGCCGGCCTATTTCCCCCCTTGTGCTTTCCTGAACATCCTCATTCCACCATTAAGTCTCTTTGTCTCCTTTTCTCTCTCCGGATGTCATAACAAATATCTTCCTAGCTGTCTCCCTCACCTTGCATCCAGTACATCTTTGTTAGCACCCAGTGTCTTGCTCACTTCCTCCCTGAACTTCGCAGTCTTCCTTTTTCAACCTCCACCATCTGATCCTTGGTTTAGTCCTCCCTCTCTTTGTCTTCCTCACCTCCAAAGTAATCTTACAGACCACCCTGCGATGCTAAGTCTAGCTATGCTTTCCCCTGTCACCACCTTACAGTGTCTAATCTTTTTCAAGTTGCATCTCCTACACAGAACATAGTCCACCTGTGTACACCTTCCACCATCCTTATACATAACTCTGTGCGCCTCTTTCTTCTTATAATAAGTGTTTACCACTGCCATTTCCAGTCTTTTTGGCAACTAAAGTTTAAGGTTAAGGGAACTCTGGCTTGTGTACCCTCAGTGGCTGTGTTTTTGACTGGTAGAGAATGTGTTAAATAAATTTTTACTTCTCAGCTGTGAATTCCATCAAAAATGTCTTTATACAACTGAAGATCATCCTTTCCAACATGTTGCACTGTTGTATTTAACATGTACAAAATAAGGGACCTTAGTTTAACAAGCAGGCAGCCCTACAGACGGATGGGTTAACTCACCAGCCAGAAGGTAGCTTAGTCTCTGTAACTACACATAGTTATTTGGACAGTATCTGTTCAAATAGCAGACCTATGTTAGGATTCGAGTAATCACTCATATACCTCAACTGCACATATCTTGAGCTCATCCAAAGGATCAGCTTGGCAGCCTGGCATGGTATATTGGCTTATGTGGTATATGCCAGTTCTTCTGCTTTCAGACTCTACTGCTGACTCTAACTCGGGGGCTTCTACTTTTTGTGTCACTGTTCTGTGTGCAGAGCAGTAAAGGGAGGGGTTGAGCTGCTCCTACACACAGAGTGGAAAAGAACAAAGAGGAAGATATATTTTACTTAAGTCAGCCAGTGTTCATTAACCATGCATGAAAAAATTGCCAGTAATGGAGATGAAATGAACAATTTATCAGAACATCCAGAGCACGAACAGACATGTGAAATTTTTGCTGCTTTGTATAGTAGTTTTACTGGTCAAATTTCCATCTAAGGAAGATAAAAGATTCCACAACTGACACACTTCAGCTGCTGTCTCTGAGACAGGAGACAGGAAAAGATGTGACACAAAGTTGATGGATGATGTAAAGTAGCAGAACTGGATAAAAACTCCCCAAAACACTGTATTATTCCATTAATATCTGATTTTAAAACAGTGTTGCAATAACCTTAAGCAAGTCATTGTGATTACTGATTACTGTGGTAATAAATTTGGGGTTTGTAGGTACAAGCAAAAATAATTGAAAAACAGGAGCCTTCTGGTGTCCTCCACATGCTCTGGTGCTCTTGGACGGGTTTTGTAGGTGTTAAGGCTAAGTTTAGTATTGTTCCATCTTTATGACAATATCACAGTAACAAAAAGGGCCCTATTTTCATGCACAATGCCAGCATTCATGAAAATACAGTTATTATGCGATTTTCCTCAGAGCTACTCTATGTTTTTTAGGCTTTGCCTGCATGAAATTTTCCTGGTATTGGGCAAACTTCTACCCAAACAGTGTGGAAAAAGAGGCACGGTTTGGGCTGTGTTATTGCAGATTGTGTTGCATAGTGTAATTTAGGTACTCATTTTTTAGAAATATTGAGTTTGCTTTAGAATTTTGTGATAAAACACGCTGATAGTGCAGAGGCAGGAACATATTAATAATTTCACTGGATAAAGTTCACTTGCTTTTCCTTCCTCATCAGAATCAATTCCATGGTCCCTCTCCAGGTTCCTGCAGACTGTACGCACTGCTGGCACAGCGTATCTGTTTCTGCTGTTGAAATCTATTTCATTTTTAATATTCATCCTTCCATCCATCTTTCAGTTTTCAGCTGCTTATTTAAAGTCGGTCGTAGCAGGTTCAGTAGTTAATTTAGATTTTCTTCTGCCCAGCCACATTCTCCAGCTATTCTTGGGGGATTCAAAGGCATTCCCAGGCCAGATGAAATCATCTCTCAAGCATGTTCTGGGTCTGCCCCAGGATCTCCTTCAAGTTGGGCATGCACCTCTCCCATAGCTCGTGACCATAGGCGAGGGTTAGGACATCGACTGGTAAATTAAGAGCTTTGCCTTCTGAATCAGCTCCTTCTTCACCATTATGGTTTTCTTAACTTTCAGTTAATTTAAAAAAAAAAAAAAATCCAGTTGTTGTGACATTGGCATTGGCATAAAATATGTTTAAGGTAAGTGTTGTATGCTGTCTTCATTTCAAAATCAAATCAAGTATTAGTGGTAAAATAATAAAACTAGAGTCTTTGACAGACTTTTAGCTCCCTTTAACCACCACCAGAAGCCATTTCACCGTCAATGACAGTGACACATTGGAGACACAGTGCGGCCTTTGGGGTAAATTTTCTGTTTCAATGCACAGGCATACACACCAGATGAGTAGTATTGCTCATTAAGAGCTTGTTTTGCACCTACACACACACTCATATACAGGGGCAGCACAGCAAATGGAATTGCAGCCCAGTGACATTAATGTTATAGGTTCTTGAACAATTTTAAAGGATTTATAGGCCAGGGCAAGAGAATGTGGCAGGGAGAGATCACAAGGCTGATATAAGACAGTGTGTTCAGAAACACACACATACACATAGTTCTGTGCAATAGGCAGTTGCTACACTGTTGCTCATATAAATTACTAGAGAGTTTTATACCTCTCAACATGGCCTGTTTCCCTCTGTCTGATTTTATTTTACTTCTCCCTCTGTTTTGCTCTCTCAGCCTCCCTCTCTAACTCCATCATCCCTATGTTTCTCATGCTGTGTACCAGGTCACTGTGGGAAATAGATGTTGTTTGAAGTCATCTGCAGCTTTCACATCTCATCCCTTTGTTCAGCAGTCCGCAGAAGCTTGACATCAGAACTGTAGGTGGACTGTTTAGGTGTGTGTATGTGTGCATATTTGTTCTTGCTCCTCCATCCATATTTGCTGTTGCTTTATGCTACTGTATTTTCAATATGGTCAAAAGTCACTGTGCTTTCTCTCAAAGCAGCAGGTTTACCCTTTAAGGGATCTGTTTTCAAATACAGTAACTTACATACTTAAATGCTGTATAGTACTGCATTTAAGTATGTAGTACTCTATAGTATAAGATATGTTGGCAATATAAAAATGTGGTTAAGAAAAGGTGGAGTTTAATTGGATTTACCATTATAATTGTAAATTCCTAAATTTAATTGTAAAACCTGACGTTCACAGAATGTAACATACTGGAATTGCTTTTCAACCGCATCAACGGCATTTACACTGTGTTTGGTTAATAATGGAAATATTGTGGTATAATTTAATACAGAAAAGGTTTGACACACAACCCATTTACTGTAACCATTTGATTTAACAACTCATTTGTTTTGAGAATCAAGGTAACATGTTGTAACAGTGAGGTAAGATGATGGCATGCTTTTTTATAATGAACCCTTCCTCTTATTCTAAGCTGTACCACTGTTCTTTAGCTTGTATTTGTTATACTTTGGTTTTTACTGTATTATAAGAATTCCTCAGCTCTTTGTGTAAACAGACTACCTGCTAGATGATGATGAGATGATGATGATGATCATGATGATGGCGATTAACTGTTAAATAATGTTAAGTAATATTTAGTGACACTGGAGACATCTCATAATGTGTTTATTTCCTCCATAGAGATTTGTACTGTGCTTTTCGCTTCATCTGTGAAGGCAGCTCATTTCTCCATAATTAAAACAAATAAAGAATTTAGTGGCTTTAATATAATGACCACATTATGCTATAAACACATTTCTTTAAGTATTTTACACTGCAAATGGTATATTTCTGATACAATGATTGTATGATAACTGGGCATTCTTAGCCTGGTAACAC
>OMLM01008995.1:28765-47578 GCA_900302695.1 Helostoma temminkii | reverse complement strand
GTGAAAGCTACACAGAAATGGTTTACTGACAACAAGGTGAATGTTCTGGAGTGGCCGAGTCAAAGCCCAATCCCCAGGCAACCTGACAGAGCTTGAGCAGTTTTGCAAAGAAGAATGGCATAAACTTCCAGTGTCCAGATGTGCAAGCCTAACTGAGACCTATCCACACAGACTCCGTGCTGTGATTGCAGCCAAAGGTACATCTTCTAAATACTGACCTGAAGGGGGTGAATATTATTACAAACACTGATTTCACCTTACATATTTTTTTATTAACATTACTTTGTAAAAACCTGTTTTCACTTTGATATGAATGAGGTATTTTTCTGAATTTCTTTTATCAAAGTCGCCAACTTATATTGACCATGATTGATTTATGTCAATAAAACGGTGAAACATCCAAGGAGGTGCATAATTTTTATAGGCACTGTATCTTCTTTAAATCTTTAAGGTAAAGTCATAAACATCCTTTCAAAAATGAAAGCATATTAAAAAAGGTTATTATATCGTAATATATTTACTTTGGTAAATATTCAGAACGTGCTGTGTTTTATGAACATGAAACAGTAAGAATAATAAGAGAATCTACTTCAGTACAGTAACAACGCATAAAGTAGAATAAATAACAGGAAGTAACGACGTCATGTACCGAGGAAGGTGCTTAGACTCTGTTGTTTTCATCTCCACTAACATCACATAACCTGTACATGAGAGCTAAATGTTAATATTAGCTATGTTAAGTCTTGTACAGCAGCTTCATCAGGTCAGTCTATCTACTGTCAGCACAGAGAGCAGAAAAAATCCTTCCTCCCTGGGTCCAGGTGCAGAGGAACGTTAACTCACCTGCTGTGAGCAGTTGAGAGGAGGCCCTTGTAAAACTCTCACCGTAGAAGACAGCGACACACACAGCAACACCACACCTGCTCTAAAAAGAATCATTTTGAAGTAAAGTTGCTGGCAGTCCCAGTCCACACTCTTTCTGCTTCTACCTGTTAGAAAACGGTCAAACGGCTTCTCGCGCGGGCGTTGACGACACAACAGGGAAACTATGCCGCGAGCAGCGTGTTGATGATTAATCACAAACTTCCTGGTTCGTACGAAAATAAGCTGTCCTGTTTCCAGTAACTCACCTCACGATGTCTTCAGGTGGCATGGGAATAAAGACAACTGTCCTCTTAGCTCCGTCTGTTTTTGATAGTAAAGACAATCAGCGTTACACCACAAACAAACTCAGCAAATACACTGTTTTTTTCTTTTTCCAAATGAATGATGCAACACCTGGTGACAGGTAGGCTATGATTTTACACAACTGTTTGTCACTTGTCCAGTCTCTTTTAAATATATTAATGCCATGACATTTATCTGCCCCAGCCTTCTTACCTGCCTGTATACATTTACAGTGCTGTGTGTATGGGTCACTGTCATGCTGTGGAATGAATTTAGGACTGATAAGAATATCTGATGGACAAACATCCAAAGGTCCTACAGCCTTTGCACAGCGCTGTTTGCTGATGATGCAGTACATTTTTTTAAGTCCAGTACAGTCAGGTGTAATATGAGTTTTTTAGATTAGAATCCCCTGACATACAAGGGACAGTTTATACAAAAAACTACACTGATTTGTCTGTTCTCTACCCTATGGACCTTAAAGGCATCATGTGTGGTAACTCTGGTTTCTTCCTTGTGTGAGTTCACAGCAACATGGTATTGTTCAGTCTCACGGTTTCAGATTTGCATATCTGTTTGATCTCTAAACGTAGTGGAAAGAATGTTGTGTATGTATGTATGTATGTATGCATGTATATATGTATATATATATATATATATGGCATGTTTTTTGTGCTCTGATTGACTGCAGTAAAAGTTTGTTAAATGGCTTGTGAAAAAATGTTCTCCTGCAACATTAGACTACACATCCATAATAACTGATCTGTACAGCTGGTAGTTGAGGTGCTGGGTCTCTTTGCTACAAAAAATGAGTGCCTATAACAAACTATTAAACAAATAAAGCTTTTGGTGAAACTATTTGCTGGGAAGCCTCAACACACTCACTATCACTACAGTTAAGTAGAATCTGAGAAGCTTACAGTAGTGTAGTTAGTTAGTTAGTAAGTAAGGACAGGACCCTGTTAAACCAAACTGAAACATGACAACTAAGGACATAAGACTAGCAACAGGAGACTACAGTGGAAAATGAAAAAGCTTTAGTTCTCAATTCTCTGGTTTGTTTCTCCTGGGCAGGAACCCCAGTGTTCCCTGCTGCTGGAGGAATGCCTGCTGCACAGCAGTTTTATAGTTGGTGTGTGAGTGTGTGTATGAATAAGATGCAATGTAAAGCTCTTTGAGTACTGATATATAAGGTAGGTAGAGTGAATAATGTGTTTTATTATAATAATATAATAATATATAATAATAACATAAGGTATGAGTGTATAAGTGAAGACCATGTCAGAGAGGAGAGGCTTGTACTTAACCAGCTACAGTGTTTCAGCACAGACTACTCAAGTATATCAGTTCTTCCAGAGGCAGAACCCTAGGAAGGCGCCAGGTCCAGATGATGAGTGTCCCTCCTGTCTGATAGGCTGCACTGACCAGCTGGCCCCAGCTTCATGCTTATCACTGGGGCTGTGTGACAGCTGCTGATGTCTGTGGACAGCTGTTCCACAGGTCTGTCTGAAAGACAGCAGGTTAGTAGATGATGCATAGGACAGCACCCTCAACTCAGAAGGATATTATTTGTAGACTTTAGTCAAATGAAGGAACTTTAAGAAATAAATGCGAGACAGGGCCATGGGACTTCAGAAACTGCATACACTGACCAACTGCACACCAGCAAACTGAGCTAAAACTGAATTTTAATTTTTAAATACATTGAAATATAAGCAAAGATTACACAAACTGACTATGAGCAAGGATTACAACTTCTTTAGTGACCATAAAAAATTAAGTTGTTTTGTGAGGAGGATCAGTAGTGTCGCATGAACAGTAGAAGTGTCTTTACCTCCATCTTGTGTTGTTACGGCAGTACTGCAGTTTGAACAGTAGAAGTGTCTTTACCTCCATCTTGTGTTGTTACGGCAGTACTGCAGTTTGAAGACGAGCACAGCGCTGACAGGCCCAGTGGTCGTCTGTCTGATTATCTATTATTGAAGAGGAACCGATCAGTGTCACGGGATGTGGACTCTGCAGCTACAGTGACCACCCATCATCTGTCTTCTAAAATAGAAACCTAATCACTCTCTCAGCGCTGCGGTCCATCTATAGAAGTGTTAAATATTTAAAATGTCTTCATCAGCATTAGAGTGGTCTGTACTGGAGGACGACTAATAACCCAAATTACAGTTGTGCTTCTGTCACAGATACAATGAAGTACCAAAGTTCTTTAGATTTGGTTATTCAGGGACACGTCTGTCTTCTTCATTTTTCAAATGTTGACATGATCTACCGTGTCTTTTTTTTTTTTTTATCTTTCAGACTCGTATTATCTTCTCTGTAGTTTGTTCATTTATTTGACCATTTGTTTTGTTTTCTCATTTTGGTTTCATCACTTTTTACTTAAACAGGCTCTTTTCTTGGCTAATATGAGAAACACGAGTATTTACAGCCAGTAACGCTGTTTCTTTTGACTATTGTTTAAAGAAAAAAAAAAGGAAAAATAAAGCGAAACTGTCCTTTAAGACAAATACACAAATACATAATGACTTGCTTCAGAGTTTTATTGGAAAATTGCCTTGTTTGATTTGTAACCAGTGTAACAGCCGTAGTTTATCTTAGTAACAAAGATGTAAAAATATGATATTAAAAAGAATCTGAAAAATACACACCATGTTTCAAAAGCTAAATAATTAAGCAGAACATGAGCAAGTATATAAAGGATATGATTAAATGATTGAATAACAAACGATAACACAATAAAATGGACAATTAACAACAAACCTTATGTTCCATGTAAAACAATGATTAGCTACTGTATA
Organism: Helostoma temminkii; assembly: GCA_900302695.1. Taxonomy (NCBI): domain Eukaryota; kingdom Metazoa; phylum Chordata; class Actinopteri; order Anabantiformes; family Helostomatidae; genus Helostoma; species Helostoma temminkii. The sequence goes on along the minus strand of OMLM01008995.1, from coordinate 43,604 downwards.
ACTGACAATCACATAATCAAATCAGACATTCTAACAAATGTATTTAAGGTGGTAAAGCTATGGAGAGAAGAGCTGCTAAGTATATGATGTGTTGAGGTTGTGGGACAGTAAATAAAACAGTGTTGTAGTAAAGAGTGTCCACTGAATGAGCTGTTAGCCACACTGGGCTGCAATAATCAATGCTATTTCTGTTAATGAATTGGGGCTCAGCTAAAGATGGACTTTGGCTCACATGAACAGTTCATATATATTTAAACATTGAGCTCATTATGAAGCTTGTCTTCACCATTCTTATTTTTGTATCTTGTTATGTAGTAACAATGGATTTTTCCTTTCATAGCCAGTGTTATTAAAAGAAATCGGGAAATATTTTTCTTTTATAATGTACAGTACAATGCAATGAAATTTAAATAGAAAAAAGTAAATAAGAGGTGATAACATAACATGTAATTACTGGTAAAAAAAAAATGAAGAAAGCAGTTTAGTTTTATTTAGTCAGTGACAAGTGAAGCCAGCACCATTCACAGAGGTCACTGCACAGAATCAGAGGAAGCACTTCTACATGTTTAATCATACACTACAGTAGCAGCTGGAGAGCAGCAGCAGCATCACACTGCTCACAGTTAAACATTCAAATATTTGGTCTTTAAAGTAATTTGTATTGCACAGAATGTGCAGAAGGTGAAGGTGTTAGCATTAAACCAAACTGCTCCTGACTTCATATTTACATGGTAAAAACCACAACTATATATAAGTTGTTAACAGCACAGGCAGCAGAGACATCTGGTAAGACTGGAACACAAAGTCAGGCTGAAGTGACTGTCAGTCTGAGAATGTGAGGAACAAGTCCTTTAGAGGATAACACAGCCAGACGAGGACGTCTCCACACTGATGGACAGACACACAGAGGCAAGGATTATTATTATATTAAATCAGAAACAAATCACATTATGAAACCCAATTCCAAAAGGATTTGTGTAAACTGTAAATAAAATTCAATGTTTCTGAAAACCTCTAATTATTCTTTCTGTAGCATGTATGTAGCGTTCAAGTGAAAATAATTTATTTTGTCTCAGATAAGCTTAATCTAGATTTGATGCCAGCAGCACATTCCAACACTGGGGGATAGAGTGTTTTAGCACACATGACACAACTGATCTAAACATGTGTGGAGGCTTCAGTAATGCTGAATGATATATGGCGTAGCATGCTCTGACATCTATACCACATCTTTATCGAAAAGATTATTACAAAAATACAAAGAGGAAAACTGAAATAATTAGTATGTGCTTTAGGAATCAAATCCAGGATGTAAACAAATCATTTGGTGTATTACATTTTTCAGTGTTTTCTGGAAGCAGGGCTGTAAAACAGTCAGCAGTCATCACTCTGATTGACTGCTGCTGTCAAATACAGTGTTTTTTAGTTTTTTAGTCACAGTATAGTTTTTAGAGATCTTTCCCTGGTTTAGTAATTATTAGTATTATTATTAATAAGAATTACCAAATTATATAATTATATTCTTCCCTCACTGCAACATTTAGCCACTTTTTTATTTAAAATGTTTACCTGCTGAGATGTTATATCCATGTGTTACACAGAGATTAAAGGTGAGTACAGGGAAATGGTCCTCCTTTAGTGTAGTGAAAACTGAAACTCCTCTCACCTCAGCTCTGGGGCAGCAGACTGCTTCATCCTTTTGGGGGCGCTGCTCTCCCACTCAACTGAAGACTTCTGAGCTTGCACACTGGTCTCCCTGCTCCCCTGAACACAACACTTTACACTGTGATGGAAGCTTGCTATATGTATAATATATAATAATAAATAAGTATATGGCTTTGTTTGAACACCTTCTTTAAGTCATCAAACAATGCTACACTGGAGACCTGGAGAGACTCACAAAGGACTGTCCAAGTGAGTGAGGGAAGGTAGCAAAAGAAGGTGGTCTGCCCAGGTTACCCCAACTCTAATTTTATCCATTACCATCCAAATCATGTCTTAAATGTAGAAAAAAAGTTTTAAGGCAATGCACAGTTTTATATCTAATGTGTGTGTTGGTGCCTGTACCTGTTTGAAACACACACAGGAGAGTTTTAAAGGTCAGTGCAAATAGGTAAAGGCATTTTAAAGAGGAGGCAACCTTCTCACCAATACGTCAGGGTTTCTGTGTAAAAACTGTTTTTGACTCAAATATTTCTGAATCCAGATTGGTGAATGGAAATAGCATTATCATTGTCCAGGTGAGCCTTGAATCGCTAATACAAGAATATGTATAAAATGCTAACTTTGCTTTTATAGAATTCTTCCAAGAAGTCACTGTATCTGCTCCCTGTCTGTGTGTCAATGTTGTTTCATTTTACAGACCCATATGCCCATAAACAAACTGCTTATAACATGTAACTGTGCTAGAAAGCAGTGTTGCTATGATGTTACTAATGTTAACTGACAGCATTATAAGTATTCTCTTGAGTTCTTGTCTGAAATTCAACAGAAACACAGCGACTGCTCACAGACACTGATACCAACTTCAGACAAAAGTCACTGTAATAAATCCATTTTGATCACGCTCTCCAGGCTTTTTGAGATAAAGAGTTTAGTATGTCTGGAAGTAGGAGCTGCACTAATTTGGTATGAATGTAAACATTGTAATGCAATGACACACTGCACGCAAATTCGCAATTAAGTCAGCACATCACTCCAGCTAGTGTGTGAGTGTGCCACTAACCATGTCTCTTTTCCTGCCAAGGTTGGTGCTGCTGCCGCTCGCTGTGTTGTGGTTGTCAGCAGCAGAGCGGAGAGGACTCCGGCACAACTCATCTCTTTGATGGACCAATGTCTGTGTAGACTGCAGCTTTCTGTAAAGACAACACACGGTTAGTCAGCTACTAATCATGTTCATCTGTACCATATTTTATAGTATATGCTTTCAAACAGCCACACAATAAATTGTTATTTTTTAAGGCTTAAAATGTGTCTTTTTTGGTCAAACTGAATCATTTTGTTTTACCATGACTGAACACTTTACAGACTAAAATTACTTTTACTGCTTTGTGGAACAGAAAGAGTGTAAATTGCGTGCATGTAAACAAAAACATACTGACAGCAAACACATCTGCAAACAGTAAATTGAAACATTTGATCATAAAGATAAAAACAAACTGTCCACAAAAACAACTACTAAAACTGAAAAATTAACATATCTCGAAGAAACACCTTGCACAGCTTTATATGTTTCCAGGCTTAATGGTGAAGACACTGTTTATAAATGTATTTCAAAACACAACACCTCTGGCGTGTGTGTATAGTTACATCTCATGAGGATGTAGAGAGAAGGTCAGGGTTCTGCAGATGAAAAGGTAAGTAAGAGTTAAACTGTCTTTACCCTTCACTACATCCCCAGTGGTCAGGCCATGGCCAATCTAACTGTTCACTCTGTGTCACCAAGCATTGAACTGCCCACTAATTAAGTCCCTTGGCTATGAGGTGTCTGTGAAGGTATTAATACAGTATTTGTTTAACAAGGAACACTCTGCACAGAAGCACCTAAATATAGTCGGTGCGTGTGTAAAGTGTAGTGCAGCAATCTTATATGACTAAACCACAGAAAACAACAAATGTTTGATAATCATAGACAGCATCATATGGTTGATTCAGAGATGTCAGTCTAGGTAGTGTAGACTTTGTTAAATCAATAATTCATCTGTGGGCGCACACCCCTCAGCTCTGGTGTGAGCGCTGCTGACCCCAGGTCGTTCTATCCCATCTACTCCCCAGTCCGCCACTAATTACACTCCCTTGAGATTAGAGCCGTCAGCTTGCCGGCACAGCCCCCATCTGCTGGGTGGTCTGAGCTCTTTGACAGCCTCCTCTCGCCTCTCTGACAAAGTGATAAACTAATAAGCTTAGTCAGGGATGCCAGGGTCAGGGCCCTCAGCATAGCCTTCCCCTCGGTAGCAGGGCTGACTCAGACCCACCTCCAGGGAGCTGGGTCCAGGGTGGCTGGGAGCTGAGTTACCGAGGTCTGGCTGATCAATCCTGAGATGCTGAGAGACAGACAGGCCTGAGGTGCTGCATCAGCCTTTGTGGAAGTTTTACTATGAGCCATTTTATACCTGGTCAGAATTAGAAAAAACGCCCCACATACTGCACCCTGATCCTGGAACTGATTTTTCCTCTTTTCACATTTATGAGACAAATGATTTCATTCAGTAAGCAGGAGGAGAAGCAGGAGGAAAAGATATGCAGTATCCATATAAACAATATAGATTTGACTCCCAGATTAATTGTTATACAATAAAAAAGGAAAGCACTGATCAGTCAACTCTGATGTACAGACATAAGCAATGTTATTACATCTAGTCCCTAACCAACACTCAAAGTGTACTGCTAACTAGTGTGTGTGTGTGTGTGTGTGTCATTTATTTCTCATTACTTGCACTGTTGTCCAGATAGTCACACTATTGCACTTGGTGACATATTATTATTTACATGGACATTGTAGTTTTATTTGAGTTCAATACTCACACACACACACACACACACACACACACACACACAGCCACACGTTGATGCTAAAAAAAAAATAAATAAAAACAACAGCTGTTTTTTGTATTGTCTTTTCACATATGCATTTTTGTGTCATGATTGGTCAAAATGCATATTACAAGTACAATCATTTAAGAGGCTTTTGCATGGCCTCTAAACATATATCCATTAAGAGGAAAGTGTGTGTTACAGCACCAAACTCTAAATTTTCTGCAATTAACTTGTTTAGTGAAAACCATGAAACATCTATGTCCTATTGTCAGATAAGGGTTGGAGATAATTATCCATTCATAGATTTTAGTATTTAATACAGTTTAGAAGCAGTCCTATACAAAGTCTGCTCTGTGTTGCTGTCAAAAGTGTGGAAAAGCAGTCAAATCTGTCTTTTCTATTAAAGCAGATCCCACTGAACCACATGCTTCTTATACTATGTATTCACCTCCAGGATGTGTGTCACAGATTCCTACCTGATAGATGAGCTCAGGCTTTGGTACCAGTCATTCAGATCCTCCTGGTTACTGGACATCAGCAGCAGTTTGGCCTTAGGGAAGGTCAACTGTAAAGGCAGAGGAGTTAGCATGGGTGTGGAGGGATGGGTATTTGAATGCCATTTTGTCACACTGACAATAACACAGCTATTCAACACAGTAACACAGCTAATAGAGAGGGGACATTCACAGCCCATCTCAATGGGACTAAAGAGTGCAGTGAGCAGTGCTGTCACTCCAACATAAATATACAGAATGGAATTCTGTCTGTACTTTTTCAGCTATGCAAAGCATCAGTTCAGCGGTACAATGGCTTTATTCGCCAGGTTGTGAGAAAATGACTATGAAGTGTTGAGAGAAAAAAATCTTCTTCTTCTTAACATAAAACTTACTGCTTCATATTCTTCTAACAGTGGATCACAGGAACCTGTTGTTTTGGGTCAGTCTGAAAGTTTCCCTACTCTATAATGTGTGACTAGACTGGTGCTAGATAACTGAAACTTGTTCTAGGACATTTGTAATTTCTCAGGAATTCCATAATTTAAAAGATTTAAAAACATTCTATCAGGCATTAGGACCATAAAACTGTAGAATGATCAGTTGTACTTGTCTTTACATTAGAAGCCTCACTGTCTGTTAGTTATCAGAATCCTGTCTACAGCTAGTGTATCCTGAAAGTGCAGTAACATGAGAAAAGCAGTAGAGGGTAGGCCAAATTAAGCAAAGTCCTCTTTTCTGTCAGCCCTGTCATACAGCAAACCTACAGCTGCTCTGCACTCCACCACCATTAAACCTAAAGAATAATACTGCAAAGAAGATGGAGAAAGCTGGGTAGGTATCTTGACACAATGTGTTCTCCTGTGGGTTCCTTTAAGCTCTTCAAACTGACAGAATCCTCGTGCTCTGTGTTTACAGTAATTATCAACCATCTAATTGCACCTGCCTCAGTTGTACTTGCAAAAACAAACCAATGGGAAACAAACAGCAGGGGTTTTTAGTAACACGTTTACACAGGCTTTAAATGACCTTTCGCATTTACCTGCAGCCACCACACAAGAAACTAGCTTGTTGAACAATTCCATATCGATCATTTCCTTCTCTATCTGGACAGAACTTTCTTTTGGAACAGAGGAGCTCATTAAACATAATGATTCTTTACTCGGAGAGAGGGGAGTGTCTCTCATTACACAGTAATAGATTAAGATTTCAAATGTACCATCATCAAACGCATTATCTAATTATAGAGATCAGTGAGTGGGGCCTAATTGAGTGGCACATGATATTAGCCACTTGCCACTTTGATTTATGCACAAATAGATTCCACTTCTATAGCAACGTGGTAATGAGGTATTTGTCAGGAAATCTGACCCTCTTAGGTAGAAATTACTTGTATAATAAGAACGGCAGAGCATGGAGCCTCATCACTACACATAATTTAGCTTGATTATTTATACATCAAAGTATATCTGTCATGGGTGATGGAAAATATTCCAGTAGCGAGGGGATATTAGCAGGAGGAAGACTGCAGACAGAGAGATAGCAGAGAATAACAAAGGTCAAGACAGACAGAGGAAGAGAAGACGCCACGAGACAAAAAGAAAAAACTGGCAGAACCACAAAAAGGCAGCTTTCTACAAATATGGGTGAGCAGCAAAAAAACACCAAGAATTTTAATAAAAGTGATTTCCCCCCTCCCAAACTTTGCATATAGATTGCCATGGCATTTACCGCTGTCAAATTTAATTTGGCTTTAATTCTTCATGCCTCTGGATGAGGAGGGCCCTGGAGTGCTGACAGCCCTTTTCCTTGAGCTCAGGTAGAGGCCCAGGATCAATAATGTGTCCTTATGAGAAATTACGTGTAATGCTATTGAGTATGCATTTGGACCTTGGTGGGATAAGAGGCTAATGAAATGCCATTTTTGCCATTAGATAATGTGCAGAGGGCTGGTGGAGAGCACTGACAGGCTTGAAGAAGATGTATTTACTGGAGGGCTGGGGGAGATGGATCTGCAGTCTAATCTGATCCAGCAACTGAGAGATTCTGTTGCAGCAGGCAGCCATCACTACACTCCTCAGTCCTTTACACACACACACACTGCAAATAACACAGCTTTGACTAACTTCCCCATCAGAAGCCTTTCATCAGTCACTTGAAGGATGCTTTTAATTAATGCTACCTTTAACAAATGAAGTCACATAGGCCTAGTCGGGACTAGGACTGGGAAGAGGATCGAACAGCAACACACATGCTGAAGATGCTAATACACACCATTGGCAAAGAACTGAATTTGTGGTGCACAGCCTCACAAAATGTTCTCAGATCAGCCACAACATTAAATACATAACTGTTCTGTGGTCAGAACACACAGTGCACAGCAGCTTCTTGTATGTGGTGCTGTGTAGCCAATGACCAGTCAGAGTACTCATGCTGACCCTGGTCCACCATAACATTAAAACCATCAGGTGTTATGACAGTTTAGTGTATACAGTCAGTGATGTATTTCATCCACAAATGATATATATTACCATACCTTTATATTACCTAACTATTGAATAATGTGTGAACAATGAATTATTATTTGTAAAATTAATCAATCAATAAATCAATAATTAATAATACATACTATACTAACAATCCTCTTTGAATTGAGTTTTATTATAAAAACAATCCAACCAATTATTAGCAGTAGAGTAATCAAGCCCAGAGAAGCACATTAGCAGCACAACATAAAGAGCAAGCACAAATCAGCTGAAATGAATATTGATACCACGCAGTACTGGCAATAAACACTTGCTGCATTAACGCTTTGGTTACTTGCTTAGTGACGCGCATCTCATTCCTTTGAATGTTTCATGACAGCATCTACATCATTTGGTGAAAAAAAACTGTCAGCCAGCAGCTGCACGAGGACCTGGGAGATGGATCGGACTGAAAGCAGAGACACATTAAAACTTTGACTTTTGGGCGCCTTCAACAAGGTTTGAAGTGATTAGAGAGAAAAAGAAGCATGGGAACACACATCTGTCTGACATCCACTAAGCAGAATTTCATTCAATGAAGCTGTAAAACATTCCGAAACCCGATTATACAACTGAATCCATAAATTAGACAGGTCAAAGTAACATACATACAAAAGTAGAAATGAAATACTGCCTCTGCTAAGTGTGGGTATACAAAACAACTAACATGTCTCCTAACACTGAGCATTGTTTTTCTCATCTAATTCTTATATTATTTTACCTAATATGAATTTTCAAATTCTCTTTATAAATAAATTAGCACCCCATTTTTCCTTACGGATTAATATAGTTGTTTCTTACGTTATTCTCTATATTCTCTATGAAGGAACTATTACAACATTATGCAACATCCTGTAGACGTCCCGATTAAATGTTTTGAAAAGACACATGTACTCAGTTAGGCTTTTACAGGTCTAGTTGGCTGACACTCACACTGAGCAAGCCTCCCTGGCTTTTTGTGTGGCCAAACACCTTCTCCACAGTGCAGTCCTGCAGGGGGTAGGCATGCTGGCCGGTAAATTTGTCTCCATCAGTGAGATGCAGCGGGCTGCTGCGCTTGGCCTGCAGCAGCATGTCAGAGAACAGGAAGAACATCTTAGGCTTAGCCTCTGCACCTTTAGGAGGAACCACCTTCAGCCAGCCCTCACGAATGTACCACCTCCCTGTAAGAGCAGAAAGAAACAGGATAATTTCTTTAGCAGCTCAGTCCTTATTTGAGTTACAGAGAAGCTGATGGCTTTCCCAGCATATACTGAGAGATCCGTATCTCTAACTACAGTAACACAGTAACTGATGCTAAGACTTTCTGCCACAAGTCTGCAAACCAGCTCACTATAGATGAGATTTGATAACATTTTACTGAACCTGAAATTTCTTTTTTGACATAGATATTCTTCATGTAGTGGGTTTGTGCGAATCAAAGACACCGATGTGTATTTCATTCAGTATCATACTCCTAAGAAATTCTATTGTAGTGAAGCATATAGGATTGCTCCCATATATTTGCTCACTGCTCTGTGACATTCATTAACAGGGTGAAGATAATATTTTACATCTATCTGTCCACTACCCGTCTATGAGCAGTTGTTACTGTGTAGCAGACTACAGAGGAGGGATCCCCCAGCCAAAAACGGCAGCAGTAAAGTAAGACTAAATATACTAAAATATACTAAATTTGATATATCATCTCAGTCGATACCAGGCCTTTAAAATATGAATGGAAAAACCCTGTGGACCTAACTCCACTCTTTTACCGCTTTTGAAGCTTTCTCAAGTTCTTGAATTGGCTTTGATTGAAATCTTCTTAACTCTGTGGTCACTCTGTTGCTTGTGCACCTTTTCCAGTCACTCTTTTCCTGCCCAGTCAACTTTCCATGAATATGCTTGTAGTCATATTTTGAACTGCAATTACACCTCTTTATAGTAAACGTAGCCTAACCCAACTGTGATGATTTTTTTGACTACTGAGGTCAAGTAGGGGTAGGTGCACCAGTGATTTTTTTTCTGCAGTTTTGAGTAGATTGCTGTCATATGTAGTGGCTGTACCAAACCATACAGTAAAAGATGTGCATAGGACAGACTTGAAGATAGCAGAGAACTGGATGGGCAATCTTGTGACAAATTAAACTTGTCTTAAGTCTTAAGTTAGACCTTCCACATCTGGCTGGTAAATATGATGAATGATGGAATGATGGATCTCGAGCATCTTGATCATTTTCAGCTCCAGACTGTTATGACTGCACCAAGGTCAGATATTTAAACCCCCGTCAATATGCGGACTTATCACCATCTTGAATTAGGCTAGAAACAATCTTTAGAGAATCAAATTACAGAACAGCAGATAACAAAAATAAGACTAAACCATGCATGCAAAAATAAAGGTTATTTGAAAGAAGCAAAGAAGATGAGAGAAAATCCAAGACCATCAGAGTTAGGTATGCGGGGCGTGGCTGCTGAGAAAAGCTCGTCTCTTTGACCGTGATTGGCAGCAGAATGATGAGAGCTAATAAGCAAGAGGTTGACATTTGGATAGATAAAATGAAAATTCAGCCTGGGTCCAGGGTGTTTTGGTAATTGGCCCAGCTAGTAGCCTGTGATTACAGCTAGCTTGAGTGGCCAGTGCTGTGCCTCTGGGGCTTAGAAAGGACATTTTCAGCCTCACCCATGCCCACTGAGATTAAGTGGTGGGGCCAGACAGGGGTCAAATTGCTTTTAAAATGCCATGGGTGTAAAGCTGAAAAACAGTTGAGACCCACACCATGACTCTCTCAGGTGTTGAATTGAGATTGGAGGAGTATTGTAATTGTTGTAATCATTGAAAGATATAAATATAACCTTGATTGAGGCTTATGCAAATCCTTAACGCACTTCTGTGGAAGAACAAGTAGTAAATTTAATCTTACAGCCACTCAGTCAGGCCTCTAAATGTTCAGTTAAGACATTTCTAAACTTCAGAAGCTGAAGGGAGGATACACATACTGTCCTAAATGTATAAAACTATTTCCTAATATATTAAAGTTCAAATTAGTTCCTTTTTTAGGCAATCATTTTGACAATGAATAAATTGTGAAATTAATTTTAATTAAAGAAAATGCCAAACATTCACTGATTCCAGCTTATACATGTAAACCTTGTTTCCATTTCTAGGTGAAAGATGAGAACTGAAAAATATTGCAAATTTGCATATTTGCCAATGCTGTAATTACAGTATTCTTTTACTCTATATATTTTATTATATTTCACAAAAAAAGCAAATGCAGCACTATAACAGAACCATTCCCTTCCCATAGACAGTTTGTAATAGAGGCTCCATATTTTATATAACTCGATTTTCAGCATCCTTAGTAGGCTAAGAAAATCTGACTGAAAAAGGTATATAGACAACAGTAAAGAGTTTTAATGTTCTCCTTGTGCCCACATGGGCTCAGAAACACCTCTAGAAACCACTGTTAATGAACATGGTTTGTCGCATCCACAAATGAAAATTAAAACTCTACCAGGCAAACAGAAAAGATGGACTCAGGAAAAAAAAGTTTTACAAGCTTGTAAGAGTTCCTGTGCATACTGTATATTGCAACAGTGAAACAGTCCGGGTGGTATGGTTTATGATTCATGATTAGCTCACAGATCGGACTCACTGTATGACAGCACAGACTTAACACATAACGTAGCAGCTTTCTATGCAGAGGAATGTGTTGTTACTTTTTAATTAATGCCTGAGTAGCTCTGTGTTACATATTTGTTCGAGCATCAGAATGCTGTCACTGTCCAATCTGCTCAAACTGATGTCTTTGAGCAGACATCAGGTATGTTAATTATACTATCTCCTTCTGCCGCTTTCACTTTTGCTAGAGTTAGAATTGTGGCAGGATACACAGTTTTACCAGCTGTTTCTACCATGGCTATAAGGGGTTATCACAAGAAATAAGTATTTTCTGGACTTGTTTTGGTTTTAGAGGAGAGGTGGTAATCACGTGAGGTAACAGCACAAATCTCTTCCAGCATTTAAAAATGCATTAAATGCTGCACGTCTACTGAATCAGTTAAGGCCAGATAATAGCCAGCCAACATCACTGGCTGAGGTATGCAAGAGCATCACTTCATACAAAGATGCATCAAAACACTGACTTAATTTAATGGAGTTCATTCTCAAAGCTTGCTGTGTGTGCTCAGAAGAACATGCTGTCACTCTGTCTACTGACTGTTAAGTAAACTGGCACTGGGTAGTATACACACAACTGTGAACCTATGAGTGTGACATAGGTATATACTATAAATCTTTTTATTCCCATTTCGCAAATCTCACTGGGTCATACCAATGACATCTCTGCTGGCTACAACAATTGATGATATGGGTGCCACTGCTGTAAGCTTCAGTGAAAGGTGGAAATTCTCCAACTGCCTAGGTGATAATTATGGGAAAAAATGGTGCAAATACATTCATGTGAAATGAACATTCTCAGTGATGACGGGACCCAGGACAAGACATGTTTGGCCAGGTACTGATTGACAGAACTCTGATCTGGGGTCCCTGCCCCATATCTATGGCTCATGAAGCATTTCCCAACTTCTCTAAAAGGTGCAATTACCTTTTCTGCAATAGAGGTCGGAACAGTGAGCTATCACCATTCTAATTGTTTTTCCCATTATAGTTGCAGAGGATGCTATAGCCAATCCTAGCTGTCATTGGGCAGGAGTCAGGGTCCACCCTAGACAAGAAGCCAGTCTATCAAAGGGCTGACAGGGCTGAATCACCAGTTAACATTGCATGTCTTTGGACTGTGGGGTGCCCAGAGGAAACCCACATAAACATGGTGAGACTATAGAGACTCAAACCCAGATCCTTCTAGACAACAGTGCTAACCACCAAACTGAGCCACACAAGTTTATTTCTTCAAGTATACTTAAGTATAATTCAAGTATAGTTAGTATACTTATGTCTATGTACTTCTAGTATACTTGCAATTATACTATACTTCTTGGGACTAAATTGTTTATAGAAGTATACTATGAATAGACTTGTATATATACAGTTAGTTTACTAGCAGTGTAATAACAGTATACTTTCTACATGATCAAAATATACTTTATCCTACTTCTCATTCAAAAAGAAAAAGAGGCAGCTCCTACTGACTGTTCACCTTTCTTACTAATGGTTATAAGTTTATAACAACAATTAATTAGCGACCATATTTAGTCTGTTTGAAAGACAAAAGACCAACAACAATTTGTGACAAATTATTCATTTATAACCTTAATAGTTGTTTGTTTATAAAGTTAAATAACTGAAATGCATGCTGGGTCATTTTATATACTTGTCAGCATACCTAGGTGTACTTCAAGTATACTACTACTACTACTACTACTACTACTACTACTACTATATTACTTTGTCTAGTATACTTCTGATAAGTACATTAAAAGAAAACTGAAAGTATGCTTCTTAATTTTTTTGTTTAAAAGAAGCATACTAATAGTATACTTGAATATCCTTCTTTTTTGTAAGGGAGGTTAAAAAACTGTCATGTAGGAGTTCAAACATTTATTGCCATGCAGTAACTAGTATACAAGACTGGATCTCTGGTTGATGTACATACAGGAGGTGGTCAGTTATCTTACATGGGTTTTTATTTTCTGCAAGCACATTGTCTTTGCCGGTCTCAGGTGGTTCAGGGTGAATTCAAGCCCATACCTTTGCGGGACATTCAGAGACCATTACTCTCACTCTGCCATTCTAGCTTCACTTAATACATGAACATACAATCTGGCTGTTCATTCTCAGGAAGTCAAGAATGTTTCCCCAAATGTGTGGGTGCCATGCAGTTGGATTTTTTCTTCCTTATGTGGCTATTATTACACTTTTTAAACTTAGAATGCTTAATTTAATTAGGTAGTCTGATTGGGCTCTAGACACCAGAGACAAGGGAATGCATTAAAAGACTAACTGCACACACCATCTCTCTCTCTCTCGCGCGCACACACACGCGCGGGCGCACACACACACACACTAAAAAAAGTGTTTCAGTGATCATGTAGATGTAAAATATCTTTCTGATGTCTTTTAAATTGAACGAGCAGGCTGGCAAACACAAATCTGAGGCTTCCCAGGGAACTAGTTATCAACTGTATTGATGTCCCATTGATTCAAGATTTGTGTCTCACAATTACCCACTCATCTCCTACAGAGCTACTTAATATGTTTGAGGAGCTCCAACACTCCCAATCTGTAAAAGGCAGAGATTTTCTTTTATCCACATTAGAGGTGATGTTAAAGGGGAAGAAAGAGAATGAGTCGGTGTGGGATTGCAGGGTGCGGTGGTGGGGGTGGTGCTGCTGCTGCTGCTGCTCTGAAGTCTGTCTGGTGGGACTGGAGGTTTATTGGATGGAACGGAAGCCGACAGAGTTGCAAGGCCTGAGAACTTGGATGAGAGGAAGCTTTTGAAACTTCCCATATTGGCACTGGAGAGGTGAGCTATTCAGTGCTCCCCCCAGCCTACAATAACACATCGATAATTACACACACAAAGCAAGCCTGCATATCCAAGCAAACACACACACTCGTGGCTTCTCACACACGTGTTCACTCACATCTAGTGAACACACTCACACTAACACACTTTGACTTTCTTTTTATCTGTTAGTAAGTGAGATGATCCTGGACTCTAATTGGTCCTAGGGGAGATTGGCAGGGCAAGCAGATCAACAAGGATGCCAGATTCTCTAGAGACAAACAACAGGAGAGGGAGTGGCAGGAAGAACAAGGCCACTGCTCCACAAATATAGACAGAATCACAACGGAAAGGGGCAAATAAATGAGCAAGAAGGAAGACAGAAAAAATAAATTACCATAATAGTGCTGTATTAATATAGTGGGCCTACAGTGATGTAAAATAATTGTTTAAAATGTCTAATTCCCCTTCAGTTTATTTATACTTCTCTTAACAAAAACAATTGTGTGTGTGATTCAAGACTAACCTGCAGCCAGCACCTTTGTCTTTTGCCCCTTGAACAGTTTCTGCACCCGACAAAGCTGCAGATGGTTCTCATGGCTCCGGGTATTGTCCTTGATATGCTGGGACACCGTGCACACCTCAGTCATTGCCCCTACAGAAAGCACAACACAACAGTTCTACGTGATTTCATCTGGAAAACCAGGAAGGACATGTAAAGAAAATATTTATATTATATTATTTATATTATTATATTTATGTTCTATAATATAGATGAATGTGCAGCATCAAAAATAGGTGGAATCAGAACCCAGAGTCAGTGGCTCATCACATT
>OMLM01008995.1:16523-28745 GCA_900302695.1 Helostoma temminkii | reverse complement strand
CACATTTCTTGATGATGTGAAATGAAGTGCATTGTAGTGTTTATTAATTTTAAAAAAGGTTAAATAAAATGCTGGAATTATTTTTGAAATATTACTAATAACAAAAAACAGATTTATATCTTATAATATCATACAAGTATAATTAATAAAAATATAGTTAGCTATTTTGCACAAAAATGTCAGCAATCAAATGTGCTTAAGCATGCTCATGAGTGTGCGCAGATTCTGTTCCTGCTTAAGAACAAACCCCAAATAAGAAATCATTGGTGACTGTCAGAATCGTTGTAAGTGAATATTAACAGTGAATGTCCTTAAGAGAGAGTGAGTGAGAGCTGATGCTCTCTGGATCTCAGTATGATGTGGACAAATTTATATTTAGCATAGTTGTCAACATTGAATGACGTTGACATTATTTGCAACAACACAGCAGTGCTTGGCAATACCACAGCATATGATTTGGTAGAGTATTGCTTTACAGAATTTTCAGTGCAATGCTTAGTGCAGATAAAGCTATTATGGTAGGTGACCATAACAATAACAATAACAAAATAAGTGTCTCAGCACTGCATTCACTAAGCTGGTCAGCTGGTCAGTGAATCAACACAATATTATCACTGAACCACTTTGAATACAAGATTTTTAGTGGATTAACTGTACAGATGCAAATGCATCTGTATGTGAAATAAATCACCTTACATATTTCTTTGTACAAAGCTTTAAAATCGTTGTCCTGAAGGCAAATAATCAAAATACACAGAAGCATCTGGTTACTCTGCGTGTGCATGTATGTGTCAACCATAATAACTGCTGTAACATGAATGCATCCAAAATATAAACATGACGGGTTCTTATTATAAGCTAAACTTTCCTGCTTTTGTTCTAAGCAATGAAACTTGATCCTCTGGGCGCCTACACTAAAATAATCACTGCCTAATTGGCTCACTTAACTTCACAACAATTACAATGTAAACCAAACAAAGCATCCATGTCGACTTTTTCCCTTTGTTGTACGTGTTTGGAATATTTTCCACTGCCTGATTTTAGAAAAAAAAACAACTCCTAATTACAGTGTTCTTCGGCTGAGTTCTAGTTGAGGCATTAATAATACATCTAACCCATTATACATTCTAAAGACAACATCCATGTCTTACTGCTCTTTATTCCATTTATGCACTATTTAGATAGATGACTACAAGATGCTAACTTTTACTGCTCAATCTCTGGTTGGAGTCAGAGAGTAGCTTCTAGGCTGGCCAGACTGGTTACTATGGCCAGCCATTACTGTGTAGAGCTGCCTGATGAAAACTCCTACAGTAATGAAATTAAACATTTAAATCCATCCTGAATGCTGCAAGGAGAAGGGGGGGGGATCAAACTGACAGAGCAGCACAATAACAAAACAACAAAAACAACAACAACAAAGCCTCCTGTGACTCTATCTGCTAGTTTGCTTAATCAGATACAATGTGTTTTTTTTTCTGGAATTGCTTTTTTTAAATAATTCCCCTTACAAAACAACTAGGCTGACTATAGGAAGTCTTCCCGCGCATTTCCACCCCCCACCCCCATTAGGATCACTAATGAGAAAAGGAAAGGCGATGGTGGAGCACATTAAGATATGTACCTTTATCTTAGAGTCAGGGGTTGTTTTAATTTGTAAGCAAAGGCAGCACAGCTGGAATGAGATTTTAATTGATACACATAAATAATTCCTTGTGTACATTCGCACTTGAGTCAGATTCGCTGTTTATTTGACGACTGAAATTAGTCATTATTGGTATTCATGTTGATGTTGAAGATTTTATTTATTAATATAGCTCCCACTTAATATCCTCTGATCCGCTCCCAATTAATTATGTCAAAATACACATCAAACTAGAGCTTGCACACTCATATATAGCTTTGCCTAATTTTTATTTCTCTTACCAGGCACTGCTGTGACAACACCACCAAATAAAAAATGAAAGGGGGTAAAACACATCCCTGTGCTCCTGAAATGAAGATAACGAGGACTGTCTTTCACTAGGACAGAGTCTGACTAGTGTGATGAAAGACTTTCTGCTATTGTTGGAAGAGTATACTTACATTCTATAATTATACAGATTATCTTAACTCTGCTGTGCCCTAAAGTGTTTGTGACACATAGGAAGATTACCTGTTGCAGCAGTTGACATTAATCACAGAGTTGAAGAAGTGACAAGATGACTCTTACCTTTGCTCATGTGCAAATGCACACAAGCAGCTTTAGACACTGTGCTCAACAATGACACACCCAGGATTAATCTACAGATATTTTCCTTGACATGCACAAAAATCAATATTGCAGTATAATCATGATGACAGACACTTACTTGAAAGCTGTTGAAACTCTGGGTTGTCAGGATGTGTGTTGGCAGTCAGGTTTTGTAGGAAATGCTTATATCTGTAAGCAAACAAATTATATGTGTGCTTATTGTATAAAAACATCACTGGAAACAAGTGAAAGTGTAAACTGGAACAACAAACACTTGGTATGAGTGACACAGATTTCATTTCCAAGCATTATTACTCCCAGTAATAGTTAGTTACTTAGTTAAAACATGTCTGGTTAGCCCCTAGATGTGTAGCTCACATAATATGTAGTTAAGATATTGCATCCACCTCTCCTAAATTACAGTGTTTGATTATGTTATAACATTGGCTCTGTTATACATAACGCTGTCTGAAACTCTTATTAAATACACATGAACTGCAACTGCCCTGGCAGTTTCAGTCTCCATCTAAAATAACAGTTGTGAAGAGCATCAACTTCCTCAGAAATCTTTATCCATTTTACTAAGATGACCTTGAAGTGAATTGACAACTGACATTGATTTTCACAGTGTCTGTCTGCCTTCACAGGGCTCTATTTGTGCAGTCTGAGCTTGTTTTAGAGACATTGTGGAGCCATTGAAAGAGGCCATTAGTGTGTCTGGCAGACTATACACCACTGCTACATTTGGTGGCTGAGATGAGACATATTGGAGTGACAACACTGTAGCGTGATAATGTCTGGATGTACTAATTGCAGAGATTACATATACATCATTGTGGTTCTTTAAGCTTGGATATCCCTATTGTTAACGTTAATTTAGCAGGTATGGAATTGCAGACTCTGATTTTATGTTTGATTTGTGGAATGATCTGTGCTTGCATGCTATCCATCACAAGTATGGCTTTGTGTGATTTAAAGGAGCCATCAGGGCGTTTAGAGTAGCCAGCTTTGCCAGCCAAGTACTTATTATTCCTTCATCAATCCATGATGTGGATATGTGTGATAAAGTCTTACGTTTAAAAAATGATCATTGCTTGAAATCTTGTGCCATCTCCACAGCAGGACAGTACTACTGTGAATTGTGACTTCTCATGACCAGTGGTTCAAATGCTCACTTTTCTGCCCCTTGCCTTTCTTTTCTTCTGCCTAATGTTAATTATATCCTGTGTTGACACATTGTGTGAAAGTCTGGTGGAACTTTTGGACAAGTTATGGTCCATTCTCTAATTGACAATTGGCTGTGTTGCATGAAGGGAGGTTCGCCAGCAAAATCATTCATTTTCACTCTTGAGATGGTGTACACATCTTATTGTACAGTCTAATGACAGTGGACACAAAAGACTGTCCTGTCCTGCTTTTTGGTGGAATCAGTCTGATGGCTGAATGAGCTACAGTTCATCATAAAGCAAATGAGATGGATTGTGTATAATGTCAGGGTGGCTGTCTGAAACTGTACCACAGAGGAAGCAAACTCTGCAATATAAAGTGGCAGAGTCAGAGCTCAGAGATCAACTCAATGAACCAGATGTAGTCCCTGGTCAGGTCTTGGTCCTTAAAACCAAGTGGACTCGTGAAGACCTCCAGAACCCGTGCCTATTGAAAAAATTATTTAGCCAACTGCAGTTTTTTACACAAATGCTAAGAGCAGTGATCCAACAAACATAAATGAATCATGCTGCTCTCCGTTTTTCCATCACCATTACAATTAGTTTCAGTTCACTTGGTTAGGAAATGTTTACAGCTCAGCATTCTGTTATTCTGGAGAAAAATGATGCACCTGCCATAAGATGTGATGTGATGTAAAAAACCTGGAAACAAATGAGGTCAAGTGTGTACACACTGCACTAACACTAATTTAAAACAGCAGCAGCTTAGCATAGAGGTGGGTCTGTGAGGGAGGAGGGCATTGTAGTCGATTAGTCATCAGAAGTGAAGCAAAAGCCAAACAGGCTACAATTACTGCTCCTTCAATTAAGACACACTTAAAAAGAGAAATAATTCACTTCTTTCTCTTCTTGTCTTATCTTATAATAACAAATACATTACAGGCATTAGCAACGGATGCCCTCATTCATATAAAGGAGTGGAAATGAAAATCTAATTAAAGCAACTGTGTAACAAAAAGGGAACACTCTAATGAGCATTATCACAGCACATTTCAAATAATGTAAATGGCGCTCTTGCATTTAGCTTTACTGTCCTGCTCATTAGCAGCAAAGCAGAGAAATAAGGTAATAATAATAATAATGTAATCTGAACCATATTTATAACAATTATTTGAATGAAGAATGTAGCTTTAGAAAGCATACACTAGCGTAGGGATGTGACTGCCGCTTCTGCAAGAGCTGCTAATTCCTTTGTCATATGCAGATGATATATAGGCTTGATTCCCCCTGTGTCCTGACATATGTGTCAGATCATATAGGCATCTGCACAGACGTCAGTAAAGGAAAAGCAAAGTGTAACTATTCTGCATCCCATATTTGCATTGAGGATTTAAATTTGTAATTACGAGACACTGGTGGGCTTCTGCACAGGTTAGTGAACATGGCATAGGCTTGTGGTTAATTACTGAATTTATTTGCTCAAAAGGAAAGCTGTGTGTATTTGTGGTAAAGACTGAAGATACCACAAACTCAAGCTGCATATGTGGAAGGGTGACTGCCAGGGATTTACTCAAACAGCTCTGACTGTAGAAAATGTTGATGAATGTGTAACAATGTGTAAAAAAAAAAAAAAAAAGCAGTGCACTAGAAGTAGCTCTGTAGTGGCAATTAAGGGTAGAGTGAGGGCAGCACTCAATGATTACAATGATAAAAAAATAGCAGCACATTTATTTCTACAACTTGAATCAAGTATTCAATTATCTTATTTAATCTCAGTAATTTCAATACTCTAATCAAAGAAGGTCAGCTTCATGGTAAAATTCACAAACACATAACTTAAAGCAGACATCACCAACGAGGTAATGATCTACTAATCCTGCTTAGCCTGGACAGTTAAATAATATATAGAACGCCTCATCCACTTGAACTACATACAGGATTTTTCATCATTAAAAGACAACAATAAGAACAACCCCAGGTTTCCTAAGCACTGTAGCCAGGCAGACAAAGACGCACAGTTCTATTGAGCCTAGTATTCCCTGAACTCTCAGCAACCATTGAGGTAGAAAAGATTATATATTTTTTTGGTGTGGTGTGTAGAATGTTCTAAATAAAAATCAAAACATCTTTCAAATGCATTTTTGACAACTGAAATTACATTTAAGAGTGTAAAGTACACAAATAAATGAATGACCGAATTAAAAGCACAGATGGATAGTGTTACCAAATTCCATGTACCAGTACCAGTACAACATTTTTTACCAAAAGGTGACAAGTTTGTAACCGTTAATTTTTTGCAATGAATCTATATTACTAATGCTTCTAGAAGTTTTTATGTAAAGTTTGCAGGACTAGAAATGTACACATCGTGAAACATTGTGGACATTCATAATTCATGATGCTGCTTTCACACGTGCAGTGAAATCCTGAACTTCTACAGAATTTATACAGTTTAGCTGCAAATCAGTCAGATATTAAACAGATTTTATCCTGCAAGCCCCCTAATACAAAGTCTGTATAATGTGTATAAAGTCTGTAAAAGTCTGTAAAGTCTGTGTGATCTGACCTGGACTTTCTCCTAGTGTGTGCAGCATGTGTGAACGCACAACTCCACACAATGTCCAGATGTGAATCATCAGACATAGTCTGATGACAACAACATTGACAACATACAGTCGATATAATAAAAGGGGCGAAAAGAGGCAGAGAAATGTTTCACTAATACACTGTCCATTTAAAAAGCAGTTAAGAGAGAATTAAAATCCAAAGATGATGTTAAAAGAATGTTAAGACCCAGAGTTGTGTCATGCTCATACTGCAATGAAGCAACTATGCCTCTTGGCCCTCAAGAGAGCTAAGATGCTCTGTGAATAAGCTAAGACCAACGTGCGTTGTCTGTCCCCTGTTAGAAGTGTGCTCATCTGTGTTTGCACGCACGTGTCTATTTGTGTGTGTGCACGCATGTATCTGTCGTGTAAATAGGATAAATACCATAAGGTTATTTAGTTTGTTTAATAAAAGAAAGAAGAAGAATAGACCTATTCCATAGGAATGGTAACCTTAAATTACTTCTGTTGTGATCTGGCACTATATAAAAAATATAGCGCCCTGTCCCGTCAATGGCACCCCCTAAAATAATGGTAGGGAAAACACTGCACTGTCACAGTCTCAGGGGCGTTGCTAGACATAAAGCTTTACTGGGGCACAGCTCCCTAGCCTCCCGTCTTTGTCCTGCCCACTACACTACACTACACTACACTACACTACAAGTACTTGGAAAGGTGAACATAGTAATCTTTATAAAAATATTTATTAAATTTAACCTACAACATTAAAAGACAAATGCTCTACATACATTACATCTACATACATTTTTACATTTTTTAGAAAAATAAAAACACACACATGCACACACTATTTGGGGATTTGTTGGGTTTTCCTTACTATTTAGTTGTATTGTAAGGTCTTAAACATTACATTGTAAAGTGCCTTAAGATGACTTTTGTTGTGATTTGGCGCTATATAAATAAAATTGAATTGAAACTGAATTGAATTCCAATGGAAACTGAAAAACTGGGAAATGTAAACATCAGCAACTGCGAATGAAGTGTATACACGGTTCAATCACATTGTCCTTCTGCTTGGTTAGTTTAAAGAACTTTCTGATATCCATCTACAGGAGGAGTCAGTAAAGGTTCACTAATATCACACATGGAAAATTTACATTAGTTTCATACGGTGTTTTCATTCCTGCTAATCGAGGAACGTTTGCTGAATGAAATCCACACACACTGCAGTGTTCAGGATACACAGGCGCGTGCAGACATGTATCAGCTTGTGTTTTTTGTTTAAACTGTGTTGCTTTCACATGCGTTGATTGTATTACTGACATTTTATTCTGTTTATTTTCTGTGGATTCTAAATTTAACGAATGTACAGACAAACAATAGAAGCAACTGATAATTTGTTTACTGGGGCACAGCTCATTTACACTGGGGCACATGCCCCAGTACAAAAGATCTAACAACGCCTATGCACAGTCTTTTTACCAAAGATAGTCTGAGACAAAATTCTGACAGTGTCAGAAATCTAGGATGACAGTCTCACAGTATGACTGCTGCTACAACTTATGTCTACTAATCAGTCAATCGAAAAACCACATGAAATGATGCGACATTGATTGTTTGCATTGTAACTGTAGCAGTGCGGATGGATCACGCACGCTGAATATGTTTTATTGACTAGGATCATAGCCTATTATTCAGGGGGTGTTACCATCCCACAGTCTACATACAAGAAAACTTAACTCCTACTATGTTTTTTAGATGTCACACGTCGCACAGTGTGACTTGCAGTAAAGACTGCTGAAACCTATTCATAATCAGCTGTAGAGTTGTTAGGTGTAAAGGATTAAAACATCTATTCAAAGAAGACGTTTTAGTTGCAAGTTGCTGCCAAGCAGAATATTTTCATTCAACCCCCCCCCCACGAAAAAAAGCACACAAGTGTGTATGGGTCAATTAATTATGAGGCACTCATATTGAACGATTAGGGGAAAAAACTCTTTGTTCAGGGTCAATAGAATTAACTAATTATTCAAAACAAAACACCATGTCACATCATAATTGATTGAACTTCATTTCATTTCAAGCCTCACTTCAAACTTGGCAATGAACTACAGGGTCAGTTGACAGATAATGTGGCACAAACTATTAAATGAAATACAATTCAGCACCTGCAGACCATAGAGAGAAACCACTTAAGAAAGGTTCCATTTTAAAGAATTCTTTCAAAAAAATTAATCAAAACTCTGACCTTGTCTTGGAGAACATTATTATGTTCTGCAGTTGAAGAAGATGGAACTACCAGAGCACATAAAGCAGTCAAAAGACAAAATCAAGCATACAGCTACACACTCTGTATGACAATGACCCAAAGACCTCTGGAGCTCTACAGCCTTTGCAAACAACATACTGTCTCTCTACAGTAAGCCAAGCACTGTGCCAGTCCCTTGTTATGAAAAAATAGTGCTCAGCTTAAAGCAGATATGTCCCAAGGTCTCCAATTGCTGCCATCTCTGTAATAGCTGCATCTCTATTATCGACACAAACACTGCCAATACCGGCAGAGAAGGCTTCTATTCACTGCCACAATCAACTCAAGAGCCCATCACTGTCATAATGGTGAGTTCAGCGAGGAGACCTCTGATGACTGTTACGACAGGCTCTGCCGAATGCCACTTAATAAAGGCAATGATTTTATTCCTTCCCCTGCAACAACATAAGTATCCACATTTCAGGTCCTGCTCGCCATCCATCATCCTTTATTGGTCATAAGTGATGACAATTTCTTGCTATTCCCAGCAACACAGCCGGAGCAAGTTAAGACACCAACTGTGGATGATTATCTAGCCATGCCACTTAAAATCATCATACAATTATACACATCCCTCAAGTCCCCTAGGTTTCACTGAGAAAGATGGATGAATCAATCATCATCACATACACAGTGTATGCATCACTGTATGTCAGAAGACAGGTACTCTCACTTCCTCTCTTGGTAGCATTAAATATAAACCAATATCTCCCAAACCTTTAGAGTATATACCAATCAGCCAAAAGTATTAATGCTTAAATGATCTGATGAATGGGCCAGTATAGGCACACATGTGACTGTGGCTGTGAGTGCACAGCCCCATACACAAGCTGCAATGCACTCTGTGTTAGCTGTTGATCTACACTGCTGTGAAAAGGTATTTGCCCCCTTGCTGATTTTTTTTTTTTTTGCATATTTGTCACAATTGAATTATTAAGATCATCAAATATGTTTTAATATTACACAAATATATCCTGAGTAAATACAAAATGCAGCTTTTAAATGAGGATGATGAAAAAAGCTGTCCAAATCTGCTGAGTTCAATTTGACACCCAAGGCCTGATTACTGAATCAATCAGAAAAAAACTAAAGCATGCTAAAATATCTCAAAAAGCAATGCATCATGTCGCTATCTAATTAAAAAGAGATGAGAAACACAGTAACTAATATACCTGTTGCAGTCAGCCCGGGTTTCAGTTCCAAAGGCTTTGGGCCTCCAGTAAACCACAGTGAGAGCCATTATCCACACATGGAGAAAAGAACAGTGGTGCACCTTCCCAAGACTGGCCTGCCTAAAAAAAAATTATTCCAAGTACTACTTTTTTTCTGGACAACCCTCATCAGAACTAGTTTGCTGAACTGTCAGTTACAACATGTTTTATTTGCAGCTCAGTGGAGAGAGAGTCAATGGCTTGGCACAAACTGCTGCAGAGAACTTCTGGTGCACTGATGTCAGCTAAATGTTGTCATTTTATGTTGTCTGTATCGTCTAGCCTTTCATTCACGCAATAGGAAGAAGACCGGCTTACTGATCAATCCGCAGAATGGGAAATTGAAGCAAGTCCTCAAGTTTATGGTTGTTGAACTCTGGTCGAGCTTCCTGTAGTTCCTTAAAACGTCTGAAGGCCTTGTTTTTCTTCAGCTGGATCTAAGACAACACAACACACAAGACATTATTCTGAGACTCATACTGCTACTAGCCATAGCTTTCAACTTTTTTCTATAACACAATAGGTGTTTTTCCATGTGGATCACTGTATAATAATGATATTTTATAAATGATATAATCTATGACTGGTTAATGCAAAAAAAATCACTGTTTCTATCAAGGAGAAATAACAATCAAGCTAGGCTAACACAACAATATTTCCTTGTTCCAAAATCATCTTGTTCGTATTCATTATGCTGGATTGTCAGCTGAACTATAGAGAGGCAGAAGGGTGAGGCAAGCTGTACATTTTATTAAATATGCATCTGCACATGACGTCTGCATGAGTATGGGTCAACATTTGAATGATAAAAAGCCTTGCATTGTTATTCAGGTCCATCAAATATTACCACTGTATTTAAATAGACCTGAAAAGATCCATTGTCATTTCATAGTTTCAAAAACATTATGTGTTAACAGGTGTGTGCCACTTGATATCAGATTCTAGCTGTGGCGTGTTTGCTCGTGTGTGTTGCTTTTATACAACTGTTTAGCTATGGTACTGGACATGACATGGACATGTAAAGCAGGGGAGTGGATGGTGGGGACATGGTCTATGCAGGTGTCATACCTTGCTTAAATCACACAATAAGTGAAAATACATCCGATCTGAGTGTGTCATAAAAAGGTAACTCCAGATAATATCTGGACCCCATTCTCTAGAGAAGGTCTGGAGTTCATATGAAAATGCAATTATAGGAATGAAAAATACATTAATGAATTTCTCTACAGTCATTAAAATCTGATGATCTGACAGTCATCAAAAGATGTAACAGTCAAGTGGCAACATTGTGTTCCTACCGTGAGCACTTTGCTGGCATTATAGATGTTGTCCACATATGTGATGTAGTGTTGGAGATTTGGACAGAACTGATCAAAGCCTCTGCCAATGTAGCCATTCTCCAAATGAACCAGTAGAGATCTGAAAAAATGCAAATAAATAAATTATTCAATTATTCAACATGCACAGACATTTAGTGAACAAACATGTTGCTGCAATCTTTAATTTTCAGGGTAAATACAATCATGTACACTACCAGTCAACAGTTGGAACAGAACAGTATGGAACTCTCATAGAAAAGCAGATATAATTAATCAAAAATACAGTGCAGACATTTCAAAGATTGTTTACATTGTTTTTTTGACGAATATTTTCATAAACAGGAACAACGATAAAATTGCTAATAATCGATAATAAAGTTTGTTGTCAGCGATTGCCGTTATCAATTAGTTGGACTGCTCATATTATGGCAGAGTGTGAAAATGTGAAATGGCGGCGAGTACAGATTAACCGGTGTTATGCCGAAAAAATTGCACTCCCTTACCTTAACCTCACCCCTACCTTTCCCTAACCCTAACCACCAAGGAGAGGACATCTTATGGAACCCAAGCTACAGTGAGGGAAGTATGGGTGCATGCTAATCTAGGCAGGGATGCAAAATTCAAAACACTGGCAGAACCAAAAGAAATGTGCAAGTCATGCACGAGCACATAAAAAAAGAAAACACACTGGTGTCACACATGAAGCTAAACAGCAGAATAAGCTAACACTGTATATCATCATGTGAAAATGATATAGTTTAATTAAGTGCTATTGTGTAAAAAAGTTGCACTAGATCTCTTCTGCCATGACTCGTGAGCATCAGATAGTTGTGCCGTAACATCACTTGCAACACAGTGATGGCAATAGAATAGCTCAAATTAAAACGGTGCAAAGTCAAATACTAAATCTAAAAGCAGCAATCAATAGCAGCAGTAAAATATCACATTTTTTATTAATTGTTGTGGTTTTTAGTATACCTCAATGCTTGTTTTGTTTTGTTTATTTATATTTTGGATATTTAAATAAGCTTTACTGTTCAAAAACTGGACAAACTTTAATGTTTTATTTATATATTTTATTTATTGATATATTTATTTATTTATTAACACAGCAGCACATCTTATTTTTAATGAGCCAATAAGGACACACATCACACCACACAAATGCACTTACTTTACTTTCTTGCAATCAGTTTTCTGATAGCAATTTGCTTTAAAGTTTTTCTCCTCGACTTACATTTTTGCTGCCTTGTACCTCACTTGCAGGTCGCTTTGGATAAAAGCATCTACCAAATGACTAAATGTAAATGCATCAAATTCAAAATCAGAATTTATTTATCAGAATTTTATTTTTTTCAACATTTAAGATGTTATCTTTGCACTATTTTCAATAGCTTTCAAGTCATTGCATTTCCATT
>OMLM01008995.1:0-16503 GCA_900302695.1 Helostoma temminkii | reverse complement strand
TCATTGCATTTCCATTGTTACTTGCAACAAATGCTGCATTTTTTAAATTAAAACTGCATTTACCAGAAATGTGCAGTAACATCATACCTGTAATCAGATGTTGTTTCTTTCTGACTGTGACCTCTCCAGCAGTTGCTGCTGCTGGCTTTAGCAAACTTGTTGTACTGTGATGTTGTACTGTTATAACACTTATCTTAAAATATATACTTTCCCTCTTATTATTCTCTGTAGATATATGTGCTTATTACTTTGTGAAAGGAGAATATATTCTTGAATGAGCACTAAACAAAATGGATCTAATTGTTGTTTTTTCTTTTTTTCCTATTAATCTTTAGATGTGGTATCAGAGAAGTTATATGAGTACGAGTATGAGTACATGAGGGCGGTATCATACCCAATACACCCTGCTAATAAAGAGATGATCAGTCAGTCTGTTTAAGTAGCAGCGCTTGTGGTCACATGACCCTCCAGTGTGCAGTTAACAACAACAAAACAATATCATGCTATTTAAGGTAGTACTGGATCAATGCGAAAGACTGTACAGCGCTTGATGTGTTCCACTCTCCGAGCCAGAGTGTATTAATACCTCACAGCAGCCTGCCGTAGAGCTAGGGACAGTTAGCCATGAAAGTTAATGTTAGGTAAGATAGAAACAAAGGTTGTAGAAAAAAGCTTATGATGTTGGTAAGTTAAAGCATTGCTTTTGTAATGTTGCCTGTTTACCACACCGTGTTAATGCTGCTCTACAAAGTAACTAAACATGTCAGATAAATTTATGATTTATGATTATAAGTTATGTAAAGTATAAGTACTTCTAATACAATACTTGAGTAATGTACATACAGTGAGGAAAAAATAATTTGATCACCTGCAGATTTTTTACATTTGCCCACAGACAAAGAAATAATCAGTCTATAATTTTAATGGTAGATTTATTTTAACAGTGAAAAAAACAAAAAGAAAATCAGAAAAACGCATTTCAAAAAAGTTGATTTGCATGAAATATGTATTTGACCCCTTCGCAAAACATGACTTAGTACTTGGTGGCAAAACCCTTGTTGGCAATCACAGAGGTCAGGCATTTCTTGTAGTTGACCACCAGGTTTGCACACATCTCAGGATCCTCTTTGCAGATCCGCTCCAAGTCATCAAGGTTTCGAGGCTTACGTTTAGCAACTACAGCCGTCAGCTCCCTCTACAGATTTTCTATAGAAAATGCCGTCGAAAATGCCTAGTCTGCAGAATGGCAGACCACTCCAGGACCTTAATGTACTTCTTCTTGAGCCACTCCTTTGTTGTCTTGGCTGTATGTTTTGGGTCATTTTCATGCTGGAATACCCATCCGTGACCCATTGTCAATGCCTTGGCTGAGGGAAGGAGATTCTCATCCAAGATTTGGTACATGGCCCCATCCATCATCCCTTTGATGAGGTACTGTTGTCCTGGCCACTTAGCAGAAATACACCCCCAAAGCATAAGGTTTCCACCTCAATGCTTGACAGTAGGGATGGTGTTCTTGGGGTCATAAGCAGCACTCCTCCTCCAAACACAGTTGATTGACTTTGGTCTCATCTGACCACAACACTTTCACCCAGTTCTCCTCTAAATCATTCAGATTTTTATTCAGATGGGCCTGTATGTGCTTTCTTGAGCAGGGGGTCCTTGGGGCACTGCAGGATAGTGTAGTGTAATTCTGGACTGATTCCTTGCCATTCTCATTAACAGTTATTTTATGTTCTCTCATTTGTGAATAATCGTACCAACTGTTGTCACCTTCTCACCAAGCTAAAATGAAAATCAATTTATAGCTTTTTTGAAATGCGTTTTTCTGGATTTCTTTTTTTATTCTGTCTCTCACTGTTAAAATAAACCTACCATTAAAATTAGAGATTGATTATTTCTTTGTCAGTAGGCAAACGTACAAAATCAGCAGGGAACAAATAATTTTATCTCCTCACTGTAGTTACTTATCACCTCTGCTAGTGTCATATTAAAGCTCAGAGCTAAACAGAGCAGAGAGATCCCAGCTTGTGTAGTTAATGATTAAAAGAAGAAAGAATACATGTTTTAGGGCTGCACCTAACAATTAACAATTAATTAATTAATTACTCTATCGATTATTTAAACTCTTATTTTTACTAAAATAAAAATTTCAATTCAACAGTCATTTATATTTCAATATTTTATTCAATCATTTTCTCTTTAAACAAACAAATATGACAAAGTATGCTCTGCAGGGCATTATTCCCCAAGCAAAAACATGTCAGTCTAAACTGCTAAAGAGTCTTTTAGAGACTAATAAAAAGTCTGTCCACAATATATTTAAAGCAAGACCTTGATTCAAGTTAAAAGAATGTGGTGTGATCTAGATTTAGCAATTCAACAGCTAAATGAATTAAACGATGCAAAATTCAAGTCACTTATAGAGTAACAAAACTTCAGTTCATGTAAAATGGATATTGTGCAATATAATCAACAGCGTTTCCCCTGCCATTATATTAGGGGCACCCCCGCTCCCCTAAAAGGTCAAGTTAATTTTATGTAATTGTATTTTCTGTATAGCGCCAGATTACACCAGAAGGTTACCTTTCCTATAGAACACGTCTATACCTTGTTCTTTTATTAAACAAGCTAAATAACCTGATGTTATTTATCTGTTTACACGGCATTTCTACACATGGTTGCTTGGTTTAGCAGAGTAGGAAAGTTGAGTCTACCTTCACACACCCAGAGCCACTTTGTAATGAGAACAAGCCACAACTGGATCAAGGCAGAGGCAAACCACAGGTTCAGTCTGTCTGCTATTACAGTAACATGGATGAAACTGGTTGCGGGTTTTGACACTTATGAAGGCGCTTGTTATCCAAACTTAGAGGACGTACCACAAACACACACACAGGCACACACAGACAATCCTACTCCATAATGATGTTCCCAGAGACTTCTGTTCATACATGAACATTACTATAAGAAAGAGCACTTTGCTGTTGAAGTTGATTTAAATAGATTTTAATGAAGTTGCGTGCCAAGGTAGCCTCTGTTCATACTCAAGAGATGCAGGAGCACACGAAACAGTTCTAACAAGGGCAAAGGGCAGGAAACGCGCGTTTTCATTTTACTACCTCTCAGTGCCAGAGGCTATTATGATAAATACAAAATAATGGATTACATTTTTAATATTTTTTTCAAAGCAATTAAATTGTCCGACCATTAGCAGTAGGATAGAGGAGACATCAGCATTCAGTGTGTGTCACGTTAATCCATATTAAATTCATGCAGTTTGCAGCAGCTAGAGTTGATCCGCAACTGAAATCAGGAACGGACGCCTTCATTTGTGGAATACTTGAACAATGGAAAACCACTTTTGCATGCACTAAAGCTAAATGACTTATTAATGAAATAAACATAACCACTAATCACTAGATAGTAACAAAGCAATAAAGCAGTGACCCGACCATTTCACTAAAATTCACTGTTACGTTTTATTCCTAAAATAACTAGGGTGTTTCGTTTTAAAACAATAAAATCAGAACCATATTGACTTCATATATATTGCAGGTAGGCTACTCTTGCCAGGGGGTGAGGGCTAGTTTGGAAGTGTAGTGTCTCTTGCCTCTATCACACAGCCCTCCAGAACCACAGAAGTCTTTCAAGCTCACACCGAGAATTCAGTTTTGCAGCACCTTGACAGTAAAATCTGTCCAACATGCAGACATGCTAACATCAGGTTCTTTCTCAGCCTTCCCCAATGGCCCTCAATAGTAGGTCAGGTATGAAATGAGAATTCATTAATTTAATGATAATGCTCTTCAGTTGTGATTCACTTGCAGTAATTATACCTGATATGTAGTAATGTATGCACCAGGGAAGAAACACCTTTTAATACACACAATATCACTGACTTCTGCTAATAGTCAAGACAAGGACTTGCTTTAGCAAACTAAGAATCTACCTTGACTGCAATAGAAACAGAAATAACCTGCTGATCCTCATCCCTTTACGTAATCTCTCATCACTACCTTCACAGCAGAGATATTCTTCAAATTATTCAAAGGACACTTACTGGTTTATGGAATGAATGTCTTTAATTGAACTGAAGATGCTTTCTCTGATGTCCTGCTTCAGGGTTCCTTTGGCCTTCAAGATTTCCACAAAGTACTGTGAGAGAAAAGGGAGAATGACATTATTTCTGTATTTGCAATAATAAATTGGAACTGAACTGTCGTATTGGATATGCTTTCAATTTATTGAAATATTCATATTCAAATTCATTAAAAATAAAAATGAAAAAAAAACACATGTACATAAGTATTCACAGCCTTTGCCATGTCACTCAAAGCTCAGGTGTATGTCGTTTTCACTAATCATCCTTGAGATGTTTCTACAACTTGACCGGAGTCCACCTATGGTACATTCAGACTGGACATAATTTGGAAAGGCACAAGATCTCACAGTTAACAGTACATGTCAGAGCACAAACCAAGCCATGAAGTCCAATTCCTGGCGGCAGGGATTGGGAGACTAGTCAGAATTGAGGAAAAGATAAATGCAGCAATGTACAGAGACATGCTTGATGAAGACCAGAGTGCTCTGGACCTCAAACTGGGGTGAAGGTTCATCTACCAACAGGACAACAACCCCAAGCACACAGACAAGATACCATAGTGGCTATGGGACAACTCTGTGAATGTCTTTGAGTGGCCCAGCCAGAGCCCATATTTGAACCTGATTGAATATCTCTGGAGAGATATGAAAATGGCTGTGCACCGGCATTCCCCTTCCAACCTAATGGAGCTTCAGAGGACCTGCAAAGAAGAATGGGAGAAACTGCCCAAAAATAAGTGTGCCAAGCTTGTAGCATCAAGCTCAAAAAGACTTGAGGCTGTAATTGGTGCCAAAGGTGCTTCAACAAAGCATTGAGCAAAGGCTGTGAATACTTAAGTACACGTGATTTTTTGTTCGTCATTTTGGGGTATTATTTGCCGAATTTTGAAGAAAACAATGAATTGAATACATTTTCGAATAATATAACAAAAAGTGGAAAAAGTGGAGCCAGAAAGTAAATACTTTCCAGATGCACTGTACATGGTGGTATTTTTTCGTTCCACAGCCAAGACGACTGTTGACATCATATAGTACCACATATGGCACAAATTAAGCAAGTAGAGAGGGATGCTGTACCACCACACAATAAACAGACAGCTGTGCTGGTCTCAAGTCATTTGAAGTGAAAATGGGATTAGCAAATTGAATGTGCATTCGGGCTAAAACTCCTAATTGGAGTGAACGGGTGGAGGGCAAGTAATTGTGTAGAAACTAGGCTGCAGTGGTTGGAGGAAAAGTTTGTTCTGTCCACATGTAGCAGTGAAACAAACTGTACAGTGTTACCTGTACATGGAATCTTCCATGTCACTGTCTCTGACAGTGTTTGGCCTCAAGATTCTGTCATTTTGTCTTCATTCATTTTATATTTTTATTATTTTCACCAGGTACATTTCTCCTAGACAGCAGATCTAACTAGCAGCTAGCTAGTAGATTGCTGAATGAGGGAGACCATTAAGGAATGAATCAAACTATGAGTAAAGTGAGAGTGAAAGCAGTGTGTCAGTCTTGGATGATGATTTAGTAACTGAAAATGCAGCTGCTTCAATAGTATGGATGTCCCCCATTTTTCCCAGAGAGCACTCCGTCTGACTGAAAATTAAACTAGCACAAAAGTGCCTCTAAATAAGTCTCTTTCCACTGTGGATTTCTTTTATTTAGACAGTTCACACTAGGTATTAGCTGTGCCCTTCTCTCTCTCTTCCTTTCTTCTTCCCCAGCGCTCCGAAATAAAGTCAGAATATAGCAGCTTCTAAAATAAGTCCATTGTGACACTAATAAATGCTGCTGCCTGCAAGATGCAGTCATTGATAACTACCAGTTATTAAACTTTGCTGATTATTACTGAATACAGATTTACCAATTTACTGAATTACTAATAACTATTATTTGTAAATATCATAATATGATTTTGGGGCTATATCGGCTCCCCCTAAATAGAATGTTGGGAAACTGTGGAAAGTAAAAAACAAAACAAAATCATTTGCAAATCATTCAAAATTTAAAATGATCAGAAGGAAAAACACTGAAACTTAGAAATTTGTTTTGAATTTGAGCTAGAAACACATTTTAAAAAGGGCATGTTTTGCATTACTTCTTCTAATAACAGACAAGCTGTTTTAGTTTGGAATGAAACATTTCCCCCCATACTTCCTTCATCTAGGATTTCAGCTGTTCGATAGTTCTCAACCTTCTTTTTTTGCTTAACATGTTGAATGCTGAAATGGTTGACAGGTCTGAATTAAAACCTGGACTCTTTTACAATGATCCACCATGTTGGTAAAATTGTTTTCGTTACTCCTTCTGTTTACGTGGCAACTTGCATTTGTGGATGCGGCAACAAACTAAGTTCAGATGATGGCATCCCCCAATTCTTTTTTATGATGAGAAACATGATTCTTAAATTGTTGAACCTTTTGCCCACAGACCCAGCCTCTCTGAGATGCTCATTTTATACAAAATTATGATAATACCCTGTTAATACACCTCATTAGTCGTGAGAAGCGCCAACAGCATTAAACAACCTTTAAAGTCTGCAAGTGCCTCTCTGCTAATTGTTTGACACATGTTGCTGACATGAAATTCAAGATTAAAACAATCACATTTTTCAGTTTCAACAAGTGTGTTTGTTTTAAGTGTTTGTACTTCATTGATTTGCCAATGATTTGAAAATTATCGCATCCTCTTTTATTCACATTTAACACCATGCATTGCATAAAAACCAACCACTGCAAAATAAAGAACATTAAACTGTGACACTGATTTGAGGTCTTTAGATGAGACAGAACTAGCTCTCTGAGCTTTCAGGAGGTTAAACCAGTGCTCCTGATTGTTAACAGTACGTACAGTGGTGACCAACTGCAGCTGTTGGCAGTAGCGTTGTTCTGTCTGCACCAATTCTCTGGCTGTTATGCTGCGTTTTCTCTCCCAGCGGTCCCTCTGCTCCTCGATACTGCTGCGGGGACCAGGGAAGCAACTCATGGTGATGTGAAGTGACACGAAGGACACTGCAAAAACATACAACCAGACCAGGTCAGGTTACAGACAGCCACTGAATTTATGATAAACCGAACACAAGACTACAGACAAAAGGGCACATGCTTGCTGTTTAGGGTTGTAATCATTCTGAAACCAAGGCAGGTTCTGTTTTCATGTTGGTTCATGGTTTCCCTCTTAAACCATGCATACAAAATTATATGTAAAATCATCTATCATATTTCTACTAACATTTTCCGATACCAGCATCATGTGTCAGGTCAGATACCGCCCTCATGTAATCACACTCAAAAAACTGCCACCTTATGGCAGAACATTAATTTCATGTTGGGGGAGCAGGTAGGTGAAGGTGGAGAAATGTCAACGGTGTGGAGATATTTTAAGAAAAGTGTTAGAATAATACACAATACATCAGTTTGCTAATTCCAGCAGCAGGAGCAGCAGCAACCACCACTTCATCAAATACTGGAGAAGGATAAGAAAATCTCCAGAGACAACTTGGAGGCTGTTCAAATAACAGAAGCTCTTTCTGAGTTTATTGTGTCTCTGTTGAAAATACCAGATTCTTCCTCAGGTGCTAATGTGTTGGGAATCAGGCGCAAAATAGTTGGACATTTTAGGAAGACGTTTATTAGTTGAAATTCGTTGGCAGTGTCATGCTTGTTTACCTCTCGAGCTTTATTTAAATTTTTGGATGTAAACATTAGTCTCTTGTTGTGTATTTTATTTTGTCACAGTCAGAAAGCAACAACTTCTGATTACAGTGTTTGGAACACTTTTCTGGTAAGTGAAGTTTTTGTAATAAAAAATGCTGCAACTACGATTATTATTAAGTACCCTTATCGGTACTCGGTATCAACAGGTACTCAAATGTAAGTAGTTGTACTCAGTCAAGAGAAAAGTGGTATTGGGACATCCCAGCTAACATTGGTACTAGACAGAATCCACCTACCACAGAAACAATATTTAACCTTAACTGACCAGCTGTAGCTAACAAATGTTAATTCCAAGATTTTAAATTGATGACAAAACAAACAGGCTTTTGTGGATGTGCGTGCTTTCCACATGATGGTGGGAAGACAGAGACTATCAATGTGAGGTAGGTGGACCTATCATTTGCCTGTGTGTGAAAGTTTTACATTAAAAGTGAAAGTGTGTAGCATGTGCTTCTGTCTGTTAGAAGCAGAGCAAGGCTTCAGGGAGCATACAAAATACATGCCATACATTTCAGAAATGCTTGTGGGTGAGGCAATTAGGGACAAATCAGAGTGTAGGTCATTTGTGTTTTCAAAAGTGTAGAATTTTCAGATCAAGACTTCTTAAGTTTTACTCTGGCTTTAAAATTTTAATTTAAATATAAATCTAAAGAACTTATTAACTGCTGACTAATAGAACTAATTTGCTTAAAGTAGAGTCAATGATTTGGTTCTAAACACATTAAACATTTTTTA
The DNA here is from genome assembly GCA_900302695.1 of Helostoma temminkii. Lineage (NCBI taxonomy): Eukaryota > Metazoa > Chordata > Actinopteri > Anabantiformes > Helostomatidae > Helostoma > Helostoma temminkii. The sequence continues at coordinate 7,954 of OMLM01008995.1, read as the reverse complement.
AAATGTGATGAAAACATCGGCACTGTGAAGTACTACTTTGTACTGTGTTCAGCACTTTTGAGGCAGGGCAGAAAGGAATCTCTGGAGTCACTGAACTGAGGTGAACCTGGATGTCTGAAAACTCCTTTTAAAATATATTTGTAAGAATCATGCTTACTAATCGCTATGACATGCTACAGTCAAAACAGATTGCATGTAGAATTGGACTGTAACCATTCAGCCTATTTTGCTACCAGTTTAAAACTGAGCAGGTTCTAGTGGACTGTGTGACCACAGCCTGCCACTTTTATGATATTGATATTAGTAAGACTCAGAAAAAATATTTTTTGTGTTATTGATTTATACAACTTCAATCCAACTCCAATTCTTATGGACAGCGATAGGACAGGCGCGTTACATCCCTGATGCAGCATCTACCTATATGTACAGAACGTGACATATGATGTGACCACATCATGGATTTGTCAGATCCTCAGCTGGACAAATGCCAAAAGGAGGTGACGTCTCACAGCCAGAGGCACGTATGCTTTACTTCACTACTTTACTGTGACGTTAGGCCTTAACGCCCCAGCGCGATAATGCTCGTGCTCGATGACTTGCCTAATTTGCGTTCATTCATTGTAACGTCATTAATGACTTCAGGTGAATCTCAACATTATTGTGAAACTTGAAACAAGCAGGTTAAGTCGGGGCCAACAGCGGGATATTGGCACAACCGCTGTGTGACATTACATGAGTTGTATGCGTTTAGTTATGCATCGTTACCTGAAAGTGAGAAGTATATCGTGAACTGAGCTTTTGTTAATGCTACAGCTTAACGTTAACTAGTGAGTTAAGTTAGGTTAAGCGATATGAGGAACCACCTCAAAACACCAACAACAAACTGACGTTATCATTTATAGAAACGTGTTAGTATACCGTGTGAGAAACAAACATGCTTGAAAACAAGAAATGTCTTTGTATCACACATACCGTAATGTAGTAATAAATGGCTTACTTACGGGTAACGTCTCCACTTTTGACCAAGGCGCTCTTTTCAGGTTGAGCTTCTTTCTTCCGGGTTACGGCGTTGACGTGCACGCTAATTGGATGATAGGACGTTACATTCCAACCCCCCTTTTTTAAGTTGAACTTTATTGTACAACAATCAAATACCATCAGTTTTACTAGAGACAAACAAGGTTTCTATCATTTAAAGTGAATCAAATGCGTTCACCATAATGGCATCAGTGACATAAAAAACAACAAACACAGAAATCTAAAATAAGATAACACTATTGAGATGAAGATGGGGGTTAACATAAGTTATGTTCAGTCATCAGCTTAATCAAGTATCTGTGCAAAAATGCATATTTTTATTTATGTTATATTTTGTCAGTCTATTCATTTAACAGTAGTTGTTAGGGTACCATTTTCATTCATGTTTATTTTAAGAAATGTCCAATATTTCACTCAGTTAAATGAGGGTGATATACTGCAGCCCTGTCTAATCCCTCTTTCTACCATTGCCAATATTAGTATGTAAGACTCTCACAGCAAGGCTTTTAGAAGTTTAATCAATCAAAAAAAATAATTCCATATTTCACTTGTTATAAAGTTTGCTTGTGAGAGTCCCAACTAACCAGACCACTTGCGGCACCTGCTGCATACTTCATGCAGGTCGACCTACTAGTCCTCTAATGAGGCTAAAAGCCCCAGCAGTTCACTGTTGTACTCTCACTTAAAATCATTAAAAATGTAGTGTAACAGAAGCATAAACACCTCAGAGTACAGTGCCTGCCACTAATATTGGCACCCTTGGTAAAAATGAGCAAAGAAGGCTGTGAAAAAATGTTTAACCTTTTGTTCCTGTGCTCAAAATATTAACAAAAAAACTTGGGGCTGTTATCTTGGCAAAGGAAGGCAGCACAATGTATTAACTAAAAGGCGCTAATAATTGTGGCACACATACATTTAACAAAGATATTTTTTGTTAGCAATTGTTTGGTTTTAATGAGAGCAGAGTTTTCTGTTAATATTTTGAGCAGAAGATCAAAAGGTTAAACTACGGAAAGGAATTCATTTACAGCCTTCTTTGCTCATATTTACCAAGAGTGCCAATATATGTGGAGGGCACTGTATTTCACAAACACATACTATGATTCACCATGACAATGGTAAATAAAGAGTAAAGCCATTTTAATCCAGAGGTGCTAGAAATATTTCTGTGTGACATTGAGCCAGATTTGTCTTTAAAAAAATAGAACAGCAACAGCAGTGAAAGATGATAAGAGTCCATTTATTCAGTGTCATTGGTTCATTCATTATTTAACAGACCTGGATTTCCTTAATGGATGATCATAAAGTGCTTGAATCAAAGGTCTAATTATTCAGCTGCAATTTGACAGGGGCAAAATGCCTATGGGAGAGGGAGCAGACAGCCAAATTGAATATATAAAACACACGTTTAACTTTGTGTCTTCTCTCTCTCTCTCTCTCTCTTCCTCTCTCTCTCTCTCTCCTCTTTTCTGCAGGTATCCAGTTACTGCAGTTACTGGCCCATCCAACCTACCCTACCCAGAGTTTTTCCTCTCCACTGTCTCCTACTGCTGCTCAAGGTGGATTTGTTGGGTTTTCTATATAATTCCATATCGTTGTATTGTTAAATTCTGTAAGGTTTTAACTTATGTTGTGAAGTGCCTTGAGATGACTTTTGTGGTGAATTGGCGCTAGGTAAACTGAACTGAATTCAATTCAACTGAGACAGAGAAACTCAGTTTTGATTGAAAGTGATCTCCATTTCGGGAACTGAAACCCAGAATTTCCCAGAAAACCAGAATTTTTGTTGTTTTCTTGAGTTTTCTGGAGATTTCCCTACCCTACCAACAACTTGAGTCAATGAGGTACTCTGATTAACACTTCAAATAACAGACAGAACACAATCAAAAAAGCAAGTCACTATAAACAAAAAACTATTTTTATCCACTGATGCACTGTAACATCCATCCATGTGAGCTTTTAGATCCTGCTGGACTTATGCTTGTCCAGTTTTGCTTTTCACTGACACTCACTCACTGTACATGTTGAGTGTTGCTTTTGTTTTTGTTTTTTTTTTCTTTCACTGTTCAACACTAAGTTGATTTTTACAGTGGTGCATATTTTGTTGTGTTTGTGTGTTGTTACATTTGTTTCTGTGTGATAATAATCTAAATGTGCTGGATCAGCTCTTACCTCAGTACGTACTATTGCTGCCATGGAAATACTCCTGGAGGGAGAAGTATATTTGTATTTGGCCCTTAAGCACCATAGGACCATAAGCGTAACTATAATGTTGTCAGAAGAAGAAAATGCACCCCTAGATAGCTGCTAAAGATGACACCGTAATGGTATGTGATTTAATATAAACAGTAGGCAAACGAAAATGTTTTACAACACAGATATAAGGTGCTGTTTTCATCTGATATCTTTACCTTTTTTAACTGTACTGCGAAATCCAGTCATCACAGTTAAAAGTAAAAAGGAAGTCACGTAAAAAAAAATTATTAGTAGTAGTGGTAAAAGTAGTAGTAGGAAAATGCCTTAAAAAATTTTTTCATGATTAACTGAAAATTATAAAAATTAACCAATTATGGCTAGATAATGTTTCCCCTGTGAAGTTTTACATGTGAAATAAAAGATCATTGAGATAACACATTATAACCATTTGAAAATGCAATATGACATTGCATTCATGATTACTGGGTAGAAATAGCTAGATTGTGTTAGGAAACCAGAGTGCCATCTAACTCTAACTTTTCTGTGAGTAAGGGTAAATGATGCAATTCTAATTCTATATGCCAGTTTTATATGATGTGAAAAACAATACCTTTCCACATGCTATTTATTACATGTGATGTTCCATGGGCTTTTCTGTAGGAGGCAGAATAGATCAGCTTGCAGTCGTTCATAATGTGGCAGAATCTGAAGAGAGAAAGACAAAACTCTGCAAGTTGCTGAACAGAAAAAATACATCTTTAATGACAGGATTTTTAAAATGCATGAAATTGTTAGGTCCTCTCTTTATTGTTTTCAATGTTATTGTGTTTCCAGTACATTTGGTATTATAATAATTGGCCCCAAAACAGATCGGTGCAAATTAGGCCTCTTTTGCCTGGAGGCGATGGAAGCATGAACAGTGCAGGAGACCACAGACAAAGGGTCTTTTTGTTTTTTACCTGAGTATAGGGAAAAAAGTAAAAGCGTCAATAATCTACACAAGCAGAGGAACTCTCCCAAGGTTTTGGACTCCTTCAGTGTATTATTCATACCAGCTATTGCCAGAGGACTCACAATTGACCTCTGCACTTAAAAAAAAAAACTTCATGAGATGAAAGAATATGATGTTTTGTAATTCAACTTTTGGGTCCTCGTCTCCCCAATCCAATAGTATTGGATTGCAAGTCATGAATTATTCAATATATAGCAAGCAAGCTAGAAAATGTTATATGAAACAACGATGCAGGACCAAAATATATCAAATCAGTTGGATCTGAAAGAAAAAAACACACAAACCAAAAAGTAAATAAATAAAAACAAGCACCGTTGAACAAAAATCACTTAAATGACCAGTGATTGCATTGGAAGTATTACTGTCTAATATGTGTGACTTTTTTCTGGTAATGGCAGAGATTTAAAAAAAATCTGTTAAGTATTTATTGATGTGGAATTCTATTATCTACCTGAAGAAGGCAAAGGCTTGATTTATGTATTCCTGCTTCAGCACCAGCTAAAGTTGTTTTAATAATGTTTTTGTCTCAGTGTAATCACTGTGTCAAATGTTGACTCAAAGCAAGGGTGCAGTCCACTCCCATATAGTAAGAGCACATCTGCAAAGAAACGCACGTTTCAATGAAACTCATATAAGTGCTGGTGAATTCAAGTAAATTTAACATAATAGAGATCATTAGAAATTAAAAGCAGGTGACTAACTTGTCAATGTATTTATTGGTATAAGGTGCCCCTGTGGTATCAAATAATGTATTATTTGTAGAAAAATGCTGTTTGTAGAATGACCATGGTAATAGCATTATTCTGTTCAAATCTAACTAAAAAAAGTTTAGACCACTATTGTCATTCAGAGCCATACACAGTGAAGTGCACCGTAGAACAAAATTACATTGCACCTATCTCTCATATGGCAATAAAATAGCAGTAAAATATTGAAAAATAAAAAGACTGTAAGGAAATACATTACAAATACAATAAAATATACACCTTTAAAATGTACACAGTGGACCCCCAAAAAAGGTAATGGGTGGAGATTTGTAAAGAGTGCATTTTGTGCAAATGCATTGACATTGTACGGTGCAAAATGAGTGATAAATGAGTGATAAAATCAAGAAAACATGTTCTCTCATTTTCATTGTTATTCATATGCACTGCTTTCTAACACATAATTTTATTGCTCCAAACAAAGAGAAAGATCACAGCATCAGTTTTCCTGGATAATATATTGTAAGGTCAATTTTGAGATCAGCTTTAAAATCCAAATTCTATCTCTTTAAGAGAAATCCCACTGGAAACTAAGATATTTTTTGTTTTCTAAATAACTGAGATGTCATTAAAACAAGACTTAAGCTATCTTGAGTGATCCCCAAACAAGTCTCAGCCCTTTTGGAGATATAGGAGGTTAAACAATATTTATTTAGTATCAATGCAATGTGATTAGTATTAATATACAGCATGAGTTTCCATGCAGCTGCCACAGGAGATGCCAAAATGTCATGTTAACCTCCACACTGTAAATAGAGCCTATGAGATATGCAATATGATCACCTCTGTTATATTACACTTATATGATGATTGATCTCATGTTTAAAGAAGGAATTTTTACACAACGGAAATTCAGTATCGACTTGATCACATCTACTTACTACACCCACAGGGATTTCCAACCTGATAAAACCTGATGCTTAATTAAAAGGTTTTACTACTAAAAGAATGACAATGAAGAATATGAGATTTTTCATGATACTGATTAAAATGAAAATCTACCAATTACCACTTATTTGACTAATCAGGCAATTAGCATGATACAATGCGATTATAATATGATGTGGTCAAAAGGATAGTTCAGTTTGTACCAGTATATTGTACATGAAACTGTTTATATCAAAATATTTTGAGTAGAAACAGTCATAACAGGTCCATCACTATCCTATCTCATCTCTATCACACAGAATTTCCAAAAGGGGATGAATACATTATTATTATTATTATTATTATTATTATTATTATTATTATTATTATTATTATTATTATTATTATTATTATAAGGGTATGTCTGCCTACTCACTACCATGTTTAAAAGGCACTATGGTTATTTGTTGCTGATTTAAAGGAGAAGAGAACAGCATGGTGAGTAACACCCAGATCTTGTCTGTTTGATGCCTGAGTGACAACGTTTGAGTGGGTTAGTGTCCCTGATTGTCAAATAGGAGCACACCCCATTGATACATATTAAAAAGCTGCCATCTAGTGCTTTTAGTACTTGCAGGCATGACAATTTATTTTCTATGAAAACCACTGGGCTATGTGAGCACATGGCTGTTTTGATGGCCCTCCACCACTTGAGTGTCACTCAATTTTGTGCAGCTGTTTGTTTCAGTGGTTTATTTATTTATTTATTTTCGTCTCCCAGAGCCAAATGGTCATTTTACTCTAATGAGTGCACTGTTTTATACAACACAAGCAGTAGTGGGGTGTGAAGTGCCAGGTTACAAATGTTGCCTGAGATTTTCAACCATGGTTACTAAAGGTTACACAATGGGTACTTACAACAAACTGCTTTTGAACATCCCCAAAAAATGATAGTCTTTTTTTGCATTTTACCTTTTTACAAAGTTGCTGAAACTATTAGAATTTACAGCTAATTGACCTTTAATTGCAGTAGGTTTTGCCAGTGCTTGATGTGAAGAAAGCATTTCATGCTGTTGATCAATGTTCAAGTGCATGTCTGGGAGAATTTCATTATTCTGATTTAGCTTTCATTAGGCCGAGATGCTCTGTTCCCCCTTTGTCTTTGCCCTTAATGCAGAATTCTTTGTAAAAATAATACATCCTCCTAATAACATCACAGGTTTTAACAAAGGTGTGTGCAATAAAAATAAATATAAAATTGCTTCTCCAGTGTTGTCTGAGTTTGTGCAGAAAGCTAACAAGAGGTGACTGCATCATACCATGTAGGTAAAGCACATTTGGATGGTCATCATTGTCTTATCAGGCTTTACAGTGTTTTTGAAAAAAAGGTGAAGATCTGCTTGTTGGTACAAGCACAAATTTATTTTTCTTTCTTATTTAATGGTGTGTTATGATAATGCTATGTAGCTTTATACATATTTATACATTTATACCTTACACCTTTCCAGTCCAGGCGTCTCCTCCCAGCCGCAGCTATTCACACCTCAGCACCAAAACAGTCCACTCTGCCCTTTCTCCGACCGCAACAAAGGGACCCCCCCAACAACCCACAGCTCCAGATCAGCCACCGCCCACCCCCCTCTGCCTCTCTCAGAACCAGGTTAGGAGGGAGTTAAGGAGGACAAAGGCCAGGAAGGCAACAGGCCCTGACAACATCAGCTCCAGGCTCCTCAGGGAGTGTGCAGACCAGCTGTGTGAGGTGGTCCTGTCCATATTTAATATGAGCCTCAGACTGGAGAAAGTACCAGTTCTCTGGAGGACTTCCTGCCTGGTTCCGGTTCCAAAAGTACCTCGTCCTAAGGAGCCGAACCACTTCAGACCTGTCGCCTTAACCTCCCACCTGATGAAAGCTATGGAGAGGACCGTCCTCAGCCACCTCCGCACCCAGGTGAGCTCAGCACTGGACCCACTGCAGTTTGCATATCGACCAGGCATCGGGGTGGATGACGCCATCATCTACTTGCAGCATCTGGCCCTGTTTCACCTGGAGTCCCCTGGGAGCACTGTGAGAGTCATG
>OMLM01008994.1:31444-48821 GCA_900302695.1 Helostoma temminkii | reverse complement strand
AATCTTCCTGCAATGTTAAAACAATAATACTTTTTATTTCATGAACATATATATTTTTATTTTTTTAATGTAACTGTGGCACGTACCTGAGTTTGGTCAAATACATAAAAACATTTTCACAATCAGTATGACACAGGAAGAAAAACATCAGTCTCCCATTGAAAGTCTTGTATTTTGTGTCCCCACCCATCCACCCTCACCTCCCTTTGACATCTTTAAACACACCACTTATGTCATCTCACTTTTGCTCTTGTCGTTATTACTACAACAGGTGATTGCTTACATTTTTCACGAAGGAATCGATGCTATGCACCTTCCGCCCTGTTGGCAGGTGCAGCTTGGACGTGTTATTTTGGACTTACACTGATTTCACTTTATATATTTTTATTTAATTGACATTACTTTGTAAAAACCTGTTTTTAACTTTGACATTAAATAGTTATTTTTCAGAATTTTTTTTTGTCAGCGTCACCAACTTATATTGACCATGATTGATTTATGATATCAGTAAAAGGGTGAATACTTTTTATAGGCACTGTGTTTCACTACAGGCCCATGGTGACGACTGGCTAACCAACAGTACAAAGTGGGGAACTGCCCAGGACCTCCAGACCAGCAGATTTGTTTCTTCAAACTAACTTAAAGTACAGTAGCAATCTCGATGGCTCCCTCATCCTCTATCTTGTGGACACAAGAAAGTTCTTGTGTCATATTATAGTTTATAGTTTTACCTGCAGTGTTTTTTTCCCCTGACTTCAGTTTTGTCTCTCTGTAGTTGCCATAAAATCACATTTGCTGTGCACGTTTTTTAATTACCACGCTGCACCATCTGCCCATTCGATCACAGTAACACAAAGGTCAGTTCAGATTTATCAGCAGCCTCTGATCTGAACATCTGTCTGACGTCAGGAGTCACGTCAATCACCAACACAACCAAACATGAAACACTTGTCAGCTAATTTCTCAGGAACTGGACCAACATCAGGCCTGATATTCACAACAGTCCAGAAACTGGACCAGCTCTTAGTCTTTATGCTAAAGTCCTTGTTTAAGTAAGAGTATGAGTATGTTTTGTATTTCTATCATTAACTTTGCAAACTTATTAATTAGTTCGGTTACAGTCACTGTATTAATAATCAATACAAAGGACACATATTGTTCTAGTCACGGCCTGAGTGATTCTCAGCTTAGTCTCATTTCTAATCAAAATTTAGTTTAATGTTTGCACAGGTTCATTTTTCAGACGGACAAATTCCAGTGATAGTGTTTAGCATGTTTTACATTCCGTTTACTGCTATACAAAGCTGCAGTGTCAATATAAACATTACAGCTAATTCTCTTCTGTCAAACCTGAAAACTCAGAAATGATTCACAAACAACAACAATATTCACTTTTATTTCACTGCATTATAAAATGTGTTTCCCCCGTTTATCTTTATGGAAAAATCCACAACGACAAAGTGAAAACTGTTTTTTTTTAGAAAACAAACAACAACAAAAAAAGAAAGAAAATCGATTAAGTGCACATAATTCAAAAAGACACACATCTGTGTATGTAAGGTCTGGTCACTGACTCTGCCCTGAAGAGCTCTGTGTAGACCAGAGGTGTGGTGAGGCACCGATCAGGACAAAGGTATAAAATAATTTCTAAAGCTTTTCAGGTCATAGTGGCCTCAGTAATTGTGACATGGAGAAAATCTGGAACGACCAGACCTTGACTGGGGAGGTGACAATGAACCTAATGTCACTCTAAAAGAGCTTCTGTCAATCAGGCCTTTGTGGTAGAGATGTGGTAGAAAGATTGTCACCATCCCTGAATGACAGTAGGCACTGCTCACCACCTGCTACACCACCTCTACAGTGAAGCATGGTGGTGGCAGCATCATGCTATGGGGCTGATTCAGCTCAGCATAAGTTGAAGCAAACATCCAGACCTGTGGAGTTCACAGACACGTCCAGTCTGCCTGACAGGAAGACTGGGATAACTGGGATAAGCCCAAGAGACTTACCCGAGACGACTCACAGCTGACTCAGTAATGAATTAAAGGTGTGAATGCTAATTCCACTTTACTTAACCACTGTTAAATTTAAAAAAAAGGTTTTTGATTTTAAAATACTTTCACAGTGTGATTATTCTAGGATCTGAAAACCAGCTCTACCACTGTGGAAAACAATCGTGGCATGAATGAAGAATGAAAATAAAATAGAACCAACACATGTTTGGCAGATAAGAGATAAAAAAAACAATCAGCAGCAAGAACACACCTGTGAAAGTTGTTCTCAGTGTGTGCAGATCAGAACCTGTCACTGAGAGACACCCCAGTGTTGCGACTTTGCATGCTAACACCTGCACACTCGTACAGTCACTCCCTGCACAACAGACATTTCATTCATCTGCTTTTGTTCTAATAGGTGACGTACAGACATTGTACAATACAAACACCTGTAAAGAGACATGACTGTGTGAAAGTTGCTTAACCTCCAGTGTATTTTACACCTGATACACGAGCAACAAGAAATGCAGGAACAGAAGAAAACACTTTGAAGACAAAAGGAAATTTCTACCAATTGAATTAACTTTGGAGACTCTTTCCTTCCCAGAGAGTGTTTTTAGTTTATTAGTTATACAATCATCCTAAATAAATAAAGTTTTGTCCATTTTTATCTCCTTAATAATGAACATTTCAGTTCTTCAGTCATTTTGTGGTGACTCTGAAATAACTGTGATATGATCTACACAGTTTGATGTTTAATTGAAATAAACCTGTTCGGCTGCATTTTCTTTACCCTGCTGTGAATGTGAGTGTGTGACAAAATACAACAGCTGTTTGAGTTTCATGATCCTTTTAACATGTTTGTTACTAAAAGGTAATACCTCAAAAATCACACTGAGATTAATGAGAATGAGATTATCGAGTACAAGGACTCAGAGGAAAAAAATGTGTTGACTAGAATGGGCCATACATGAAGTCACCACCGAAATCTAATCATTTTATCCATCAGTCTAAGTTTGAAAAAAAGGTTTTCCTGTGATCACAAGATGCACCTGTGGTCAGGGACCTTGACCATTGGCCATTTGGCACCAAAACCTAATCAGTTGATGCTTGAGGCAAATTTGAAGGCTCGTCCTTACGCCATTCTTGCGACATGGGAATAGGTGGGGTGGACAGGATGGGTGGGAGGTGATGGTGAAGTTGTCTCATGATCACCAAATTCAAATCACTTCTATTATGAGACATTGTTTAAGATACAGTCAGGCTGCCATGAGGTTTTAGGCATTTATTTTCTGTACACCACTACACTGAATCCGAAGACTCAAGATACGAGCAAAGTCAAGACTTTCACTCTTAATTCAGCTTGTGAATGCAAGAGGAAGACCTTGAGGGAATTTCTTTCAATTCAGTCAATCAGTTTCCTGCTAATATCAGAACTGTACAAATATAATTAGCAAAAAACTCAACAAATCCCTCATGAGCAAGCAGTGGGCACCAGTGGGGAGGAAAAGAAACCTCCAGCAGAACCAGGTTCAGGGTGGGCAGCCATCTGGGTCGGGGTGAGTGAAAAATGTAAAATAAGGAGACAAGAGAAAAGAACAGCAGAACATCAACAACAACAGACAGATCATCAGAGTGCAGCAGCTTCTTCACGTGAGCTGCTAGGACCTGGGCTGCATAACCTCCTCCCATGGTGAGGACCTGGAGGAAGGCTAGAATGAGAGAGAGAGAGAGAGAGAGAGGGGCACACAGCCTGTCTGCTTGGTAGTAGAGGGCTAACTAGCATTTAAATTTTATCTGAATTTAGGAGTAAAAGATTATGTGACATACAGCTTTTCAGAGCTGCCAAGTACAACTCCAGATTAGTAATCTCAGAGAGCCAAGTACCGAGCCCTGAGGTACTCCGTATTTCACATCAGCAAGTGTTGGTGTGGTATTGTTATAAGACACAAACTGTGTTCTATCAGATAAATAGGATTTTAGCCAAGTGAGAGCCAATCGGTCAAGGAGTATACCTTGATCTATGGTGTCTGAGGTCCTGTAGGAGAAGGACAGAAACGTTGGAATGGTTCCAAAATGTCCACTTTTAACTGAAGGTGACTGAGCCTCTGCTGTGCAACTCCCTCAGTCAGGCAAACTCAGTGCCCTCCCTTGTATCTGTAAAGGTAATGCTGAAGACCTTTTGGGCGTAACCGTCCTCTGTGCTGAAACACAGCTGCCACAGTTAAACACAGTCAGGTATGCAGAAACACAATGTTTTTTTTAGATACTGACATGTTGTATTGGTCTCATGGGAAAGTTGTTCATCGTCTTGTTCAGCAACACTTGATCACATGATCGAACCACTGACCCTGTGGTTTGTGGATAACCTGCCCTCTAAAGTTGGACACTAGTGTGACTCCAGCTTATAACATTAGAACCAAGATTTGAACCCAGGACTCACAGTGTCCAGCCGATAAAAATGGTGTCTGTTGTCTTAAGCTACTAAATTATTTGGCAACAAACTGTACACACTGTCTCTCACTGCCCAACCTCACTTTATTCATTCCAATGCAATTGTTCAAATACAGTGCTGTGAAGAAATTGCCATCTTCCTGATCTCCAACCACTTAAATAGAACTTGTCTGACAAAGTGAAGCACGTTGAGAGATCTCAACAGCCAAAAATAGACCCCATGTGCCTCTGCAGGTCAGACACTTCAGACGCCTCAGTAACAATGTCAGGCATAGGCTGTCTTACTGGGATCTCACCACAGACGCAACACTAATTTCCACATGTAAACCCTGGACAAAGTTGGGAGAATTGGGTCGGGACATTGTGCATAGTTGTGCTTTCACACATGTATCTCACAGTGTATCTCACCTCCATGGCCGGTCTCCTAGCTACCTGGCTCTTCATTACCAGAGTGAGCTGCATGTGAAAACACAAATGTCATATGATCCAGATGTGAACTTATAACTCGGATGTTATCAAACATAAAGCTAAACTGACGGGACAGAAAACTAACCAAAAACTAATAAGTGAAAAATACAGCAAAGCTACTTTTGTATGTTTGTTTGTGTTTACTTTATTTCTAACTTACATAGCAAAAGTTTTAATTCTAGTATTAAATAAAGTAAAACAATGTTCTACAACTTTTATCAAACAGGAGGAAGTTAGTTTGGGACTATTTTCTATTTGGTCTCTAGTGAGTAATTGTGGCAGCTGGACAGTGCATGTGGTCCTGAGATACTATAGACTACAGTTGTTTTGTACATAATGTATTGATCCCCTTGTTACCTGGTCAGCTGCACATCTGGCCAAAAGCAAAAAAAAACACCTGGATTTCACAAAACAAATAAGTAATAGCCTTCCACTGGATAATTCATATGTTAATATGTTTCATTTGGCAACACAATGAGGTCAGCTACTACCTGCATGATGAGTTTGTCCATCAGTGGATTTTTTCCTTCCCTGATGAAAAAGGCATATTGACATTGTCACATATGGATTGATCCCCACACAGTTCAGAGCTTAACCCCAGTGAGAATCTTTGGGATGTACTGGACAACACTTTATCTGATCCTATCATCAGTGCAAGATCTTGGCGAGAAATTAATTTAATTATGGATGGAAAGACATGTAGTAACACTGAATATCTGCATATATGTCTGATATGTTGCTTAAGGTTCAACTATTCTCAGGGAGGCCAGTTTCCATCATATGTTAACTGGCCTCTCAGCTGTATGACTCTGACAATTAATCAAGTTTCCAGTTACATGCATGCTTGTCCAGAGTCATATTCTAATCAGTTCATCCCCCAATACATTCATGAGATATCACGTGCACAAAAATGGGACCGACATACGGTAGACTGACCTAATTTAAGAGTCCACAGACTCGTTCTCAAGGCCCGTTGCCCTTTTTTTTCCAACTATTCCTGCCAAACCCACTCCTGAGTACCTGGAGGAGAGGTGTTCAGTTAATCTGGATTAATCTGGAAAGATTGTCAGATGAGGGTGGAGTTGGTGAAGACAAACAGAACTGGTATCTTCCACCTGAGTGACCTAAACACCTCTAAGGTAGTCATCAGTGGGTAGGGCAGGGAAACAAGCCATGATAACCTGGTTCAAAAGCCTTGAGCTAATCAGTCCAGTCCAAGTGAAGGTTTGTGCCAAATTTGAAGAATTCCCAGTATTTTCCTACTTCTGATCCAGGGAATCAGCAGTGGGAGGGGCAGGAAGAGCTGGAAAACAAGCAGAGGTCCTTCAGGACTGGATTTGAGAAGAAGAATGTGATGAAATATGCAGATTCCACACCTAGTTCCTTAGATAGACTTTTTGTCAGCGTCCTCAGGACGAACTAACCTGTTCGTTCATGAATGAAAAACAAAACAAAACAAGAGTAGTAGCACCCACACCTTCCCACAGCAGAGGGAAGGTGTGGTTTGTGCACTGTGAACTGTCTCATCACAGTTAAATAATTCTGGTACCACATCAGGTCTCTTTTTATGAATAAATGCTATTATGAAGTGTAGGTCTCCATGTTTTACACTTAACTCTCTGACCCTAATGGGCAAAGCATTTAAAGTATTTTACACATTTTAACCAATCCTCCTGCACACACTCGTCAACAGTCCAGTGCATATTAAGACACACCCATGCCTTAATGCAGAAGCCTCAGTGTTATAAGAGTAGAGGGCTGAGCTGTAATCATTTAATCAGTGTAATTAGTCCGAGGTGTCGATCCAGGACGGTAGCATTTATCATATTATCATGCAGTATTCAGAGCTGAGTTCCTGCACTGCTCACTGGCCTGAAGATTAGATAACACGTCTTCCTGGCAGGAGGCCCGTTACGTAATAACACCATCAGCATGACAATAGGACGGAGAGGAATTCTTCTGTGCTCAGGTTGCATCACTGGGTAGAAACTGGATCCTTCAGCAGCAGTTTACAGGGGCGAGGCAGCCTGCAGATGGGCCAACCCCAAAAGTCACATGAACTGTTACACACAGTACCTTAAAATATAAATAGTTTTTAACCCTGGTAGCAGCTCTGCCAGTTTGGCCTTCGATCGTTATCACAGACAACGTGCTAGCATGCTGATCTGTAGCAGGTATAATGTTTGCAACCTTCGCCTTCTTAGTTTAAGGTTAACAATTGCTAATTAGCAAGAAACAAAAACTACTATCAAAACTGTCTTTATTTTGGCATAAAGTCATTTCCAGAAATGTTTTCTCAAATTCATTACAAACTAAAACATCAGCTGTGAATGAACATGTTTTATCTACACGAAATACAGAGATACGTTTTTCAGCATTTTCATTGACTTAGTATTTTGTAAATATAAGAAAACACTGTCAAAAAAGCTGGGACAGAATAATACTGAGAAGTTTAGAAAATATTCAAATTTCACTATTTTTCAAAATTAGCAGGTTAATTGGTAACAGGTGGAGGTATCATGAAACACCCTTTGCATCTGTCCCAACCTTTCTGTGTTGCAGGCATGAACCTAAAATGTTGCTTATATTTCTTGAAATGGGGTTTGGAAATGAAAAGTCAGTGGATCACTCACGTTATTACAGGTCACTTTAAGGGAACAAGAGTATCTGTCAGATTTCATGTCAACCCTTCCAACAGTCGGTGGCACATTTGACTCAAAACCACCATCCAGAAAAAACTTTTAAAAACCTTTCAATGCTGCAGTGATACCAGCAATTCTAAACTGATGTTGGACAAAAATACCATCAGACAGACAGAGAGAAACTAGCTAGTGAAGTATTCAGCTGCTAAAGTGTGAATATAAATTACAAACACCATTTCACTGAGATGGACATTTATATTTGTGTCTGCTGGATGTGGAAATGAGCAGCATCTTTATAACTTGATACCAAGGCCACATTTACTGCTTGTTGCAGCAGCGAGAAACTGGATCCTGGATCAGTGATTATGTGGCGTGCTGGTCCAACAGCTCACCTACCTGGATGCTGTTTCCATGGGTCTGTTGTTTACAGTGTGAGGTGCGAAGGCTTCTGGGTGACAAACAGAGATCAGCTCTTTTCATTTCAGTACGAAACAGGTACTGAAGGCCACTGATCATCATACACGCACATCATCAAGTCCTTTTACTGACTAAACTGCTTTATCTTAAACAGCAGTGAACCTGTTGGATCAGCGTCTACGCTTTGACACTGTGCCGTGGTTACTGTCTCCTCAAAAAAATAATGTTCTGGATTTAAACGTGGAACTTGTGATGATACATGTGCAGTTCCCCTCATCCAGGTATCCACAGCCCAGACTCTTAGGTGAGTTACTGACCTTACAGAAGTATATACTGTAGAAGAAACCAACAAATCCCTCATGAGCAAGTACTACAGTGGGAGGAAAAACTCACTTTAATAGCAGAAGAACCAGGCTGAGGTTCGGCGGGCATCAGCCTCGACAGGCTAGGGTGAGCACAAAGAGGAGAGACAAGAGAATAACAAGCAACAAAAGAAGGTCCAGAAACTGCCCAGTAGAGGCGTAGAGCTACAGGAGGGTTAGGACACGATGTCCAACATTAGTCCAGCTCATCATCTCTGGACTGGGATTTAGTTTGGATGAATCAGTATCAATCCAGGTTAATGACAGTAGCTGTGATGTATCATCTAATACTGAATATTACAATGTATCACTACAGGTGTTCGCTGTGTTTTAGTGAAGCCACATATCTACTGATTTCTTTGTTTTTCTATTTCTGCTGTCGGACGACTGAATAAACAAGTGTATGAGGTACACAAACTCAGTACTCAAGTAGATGTGCAAGAATTTGTCTAAAAAAAACACTACAAGTAAACAAAATACATGATCTAACTTTAACTAGTACTCCATTAAAAAAACACAGTATTTTCTTCAGTGTTGATAAAGTAAATGTAGAGTCTGGTCCAGGTCAGTTAAATGTGATGTTACCTACAGACTGTGGAACAGAAACAGTAACTAGTGACTAGTAACTAGTAACTAGTAACTAGTAACTAATGATGGTAAATGTGATGTGACCTACAGACTGTGGAACAGTAACTAGTAACTAGTAACTAATGGTGGTAAATGTGATGTGACCTACAGACTGTGGAACAGTAACTAGTAACTAGTAACTAGTAACTAATGGTGGTAAATGTGATGTGACCTACAGACTGTGGAACAGAAACACCAGTGGGTAAAGCTGGAGCTGATTTTATCCACAAATGATTCAGTGTTTTAGTACTTTAGAAAGTTTTTATATCTTAACCTGCACAAAGTAACTAGTAACTAATGTTGGAAAATTCATTGAGTGCAGTAAAAGTAACATGAAAATACTCCAGTGAAGTGCAAGTACCTCTAAACTGTACTTAGTTACCATCTGTGTGAATATTTAATATGAATTGAATCCTGATCCATAAAGTGAATATTCTTTCCTTCATTCATGTGATGTGATCACAGTCACAGTCTGATAACCACTGTAGCTATTTGACTGTTACCAAGAAAAATATTGTTTATCACTGTTGCTGTTGTTGTTGCTGACGGACGCACAGCTGCTGCAGGTTGTCAGGTGAGACACTAATAAGTGTGTCTGACCCTCCATCACGCTGAAGCTCTCCCTTGAACAACACGGGCCGGCGGGTGTGTCTCCGCTCGGTTAACAGAGATACCGGTTTTTCCAGTCAGGCCCTTTAAACTGCAGCCAGTCTGAGTTCAGTTCAGTCTGAGCAGCAGCAGCAGCAGCAGCAGAAGCAGCAGCAGCAGAAGAAGGATGGCCTCCAACACTGCAACCATGGGACACCTCCCAAGCGGGTCCGGAATATGCACGACCATCCCTGACATCTTGTATGTGCCAGAACTGGTAAGACACAGCGGGCGCACGTCTGCGCACCGTGCGGCCACTTTTACGCACCTTTTACGCACAACTACAGGCTTCCAGCATAGCTTGATTTTAACTGGAAACGGCTTTGGAGATGGATTAACGACACAAAACATGTTTCCTGATGCGTGAACGTGTTAATTCAGGCTTAACATCAACTACAAAAACGTGTAATTGAATTGATCCTGTATTCTCATTTAGTACATTTGACCCAGAAAAAGATTTAAATGTATGTTCTGTATTTTTATAATGAAGAGTGGATATACAAAATAACAGCGGATAAACTTGCCTTATTCTGGTTTTACTGGTCGTTTTGTTTCCTGAAATAAGAGACCACAGATACTGATCTGAGAGTAAGTGGGATTCTTTCATCATATCACTTAACTTAGTGTCACTTGTATAAATCTTACTGAGCCTCATTGAGTTTCTGCTGTGATGTATTCACACCAGTGTGGCCTCCGCAGTCTTCGATACCAAAAACTTCTCATGTTTGGAGTGAAATGGGATTTAAATGTGTGTGTGTGGCCACACTGAACACACACTGATATACACATGGACTCTGGTGCCTTTAGGTTTGAATTCCTCTGTAATGATCATCAGCATTTATAACATTTTAATTATGATTTAAGTTTAAAGCTTAAACAAATGTAAGGGAAAATTGGCAGCACTGTTGCAGTCGTCAGTGGTAAAAGTGGTGAAAACCCAGCACAGTTGGGCTGAATGAACATTTGTACAAACCAAAAACAAATTCTTGTAGCAAAATATGGGCCAGAACTAGTTCTTGTAAACCCAGAATCCTAGAAAATGTAGTAAAAAGTGAACCTGATTTCATGTCTCCTTAAATATTTTTGGAGCAATGTTATATAAAAAAGGTCAGGGGTCAGACAGAACAATGAACCTGTATGATGGAGGCGTGACTGCGACGACACCACAGGACGATAGGCAAAGTAGAAATGTCTTTAAAGTGCAGAAGTGTCACAACCCATCACAATCTGAACAGTGGAGACGTTTTCACAGGAACTCATCCGTAGAGTGCGAACAGGTGGAGTCTGGTAGAGCTGCAGCAGGTGGATGAGGGTGGGGCCCCATGAATAATGCAGCCTGTTAATCATCAAAGGTGCTTTGACCTTTGTTAAACCAAGGTGGAGACTAAATAATGGAGAGACCTGAGCCAGCAAGACTTGATTCCTGAAACAACTCAAAAGAGAAAAGAAAAATATGCTACAAATGTACTTATGTCCATTAAACAGCAAGTTCACAGCAGCTTCTGTGTTCACATTAGTTTGTCTCCAGGCTCAGAAACAAAGAAATAGAAAAAATAAGAAATTACAAAAATAGATGCAAAAATGGAGAACATTTTTAAAAAGTGCAGTAAACTGCCACAAATAGGAAAAATAACATAACTACTATGATAAAAAGACACAAAATGACCAAAATAGACACAAGATGAGCGAAATACACAAAAAAAGACGAATACAGTTGATACAAAACGACACAAAGTGACCACGTGGAAACTAAAATCACAAGATATACACATCTGCCTCCCTCCGGTGTTTCTGCAGATCTTTGGTGGTCTGGTGTGGATCCTGGTTGCGGGCACGTACGTGGCACCAGCGAACCCTCAGGGCTGGGTCATGGCCGTCTCCGTCTTCTGCTTCGTCATGACGTTCATCTGGATGGTGGTGTTCGCCTGCGGGGTCCATCACAACAAAGCGAGCTGGGCTGCAGCGGTAAGTCCTTCACCGTTTCATCTGAAATAATGTCTGATGCAGTTTGAAGAAAGAACTTACAAACTCAAAAATGTACATGAAGAACTACTGGTGAGGTTCTGGCTCCAGCTGTGTGACCATGAGTCAAAAGATAATTAGCTAATGTTGTGATTTTGCAGGAAAAAACTTTTGACAGAAATGAGCCTTAACTCAAATCTAAATTAAAAACCGTATTCATATGATTATTCTTGTAACAAAAACTCATTGTTTTCTGATAAATGACATATTTTTCATGCCAGTTTTCCAGTTTAGTCACAAAGAGAAACAGAAGAACTGTCGCACCAGTTTGTGACTGGATTAAATGACAGTGTGATTGTGCATTTTTGAACTCACACCAAGGGGAATTCTCATGTTCCCTCTTTTCCCTCCTTCCTGCCAGGACTTTATTTATCACTTCATCGCTACAGTCTTCTACCTCAGCGCTTCAACGTCTTTGGCCTTTGTGACCCTGCTTTTCGGCTCAGGAGGCTCAGCTGTGTTCCAGTTTTACCAGATAGACATCGCTGCAGTGGTAAGTGCAGATGTTCGTGTTGCACTGGTGGTGAGAGAGTAAAGGCCCAGAACCCAAAGCCATTAAATAAAAACTGAATAAAGGCTTAAAAACTATCATCAATAGTGTTACTGTGTAACAGCATCAGTGCACATTGTTGCTGGATGGACTCAGAGTTTTACTTGAGTAAGAAGCAGTACTGCAGTGCTGTCACAGGTACTTATACACACTTATACACACTGATTTTCAGAACAACACACGTCTGAAAACTATACTATGTAACTTTTTTCAGATTTCTTAGTAAACATCTGCTTCAATGTGCTGTCACATCCTTCTACAGTGCTGAGAAAAAACTTTTTTGACAACTTTCTCATTTATTTTGTCACTTAAATGATTCAGATCATCAAACTAATTTTAATATAACACAAAGATACAATATAATAAATATAAATATATGCATATACAAAATGCACTTTTTAAATGACGATATTATTTATTAAGGGGAAATAGTTGTTTCTCTCTCACCTTGATTAAGTTACTTCAAACCTTAATGTTTTGTTGGTGGTGTTTTTTGTGCTGTGGACTTGCTGGTGTGTTTTGGATCATTGTTCTGCTGCAGAACCTAAGTGCACCTGAGCTTCAGGTCACGAACTGATGGTCGGACATTTTCCTTCAGGATTTTCTGGTAGAGTCAGAATTCATGGTTCCATCAGTTCTGACCAGTCGTCCAGGTCCTGAAGCTGCAGAGCCCCAGACCATCACACTACCACCACCATGTTTGACTGTTGATATGATCTTTTTATGAAACACTGTGTTAGTTTCACTCCAGATGTAACAGGACACAAACCTTCCAGAAAGTTCAGCTTCTGTCTCATCAGTTCACAGAATATTTGACCAAAAGTCTTGGAGATAATCAAGATGTTTTTTAGTAAATGTGAGATGAGCCTTTGTTTTTTTGGTCAGCAGTGTCTTTCACCTTGGAACTGTCCATGATGCCATTTTAGCTCAGTCTCTTTCTGATTGTTGAATCATGAACACTGAGCTGAACTGAGGCAGTGAGGCTGCAGTTCTTTAGAGGTTCTGGTTCTTTTATGACGTCTTGGATGAATCATTGTGCTCTTGCAGTAATGTTGGTAGTTCACAATGTGGTTAATCACAGTTCATTCGTGATTTAGCGGCTCACTACCAGTTATCACAAATGTTTGCTTGCAGTAGTTGCAGCCTTGAGCGGCACCAGGTGTTAGGTTCAGGGGCCAGTTTTTCACACAGGACCAGGCAGGTGTAGACAGTTTCTTCCTTTAATAAATGAAATCATCGTCTTTTGAAAACTGCATTTTGTATTTACTCAGGTTATTTTTGTGTGATACTAAAATCTGTTTGATCATCTGAATCATTAAAGTGCAACAAATATGCAAAGGCATAAAACAGCACTGTATGTGTCTTAACGAACACATTTCAGCACGAGCTAAAGAGCTTTGCTAACTTGTTAACTTTGTTATGTATGTTTGTAGCAGACGACTCAGGAGAATCACATAATGTTATTAGTTTTCCAATTTCGGATTCTCTGAATGTGGGTCCAGACT
The DNA here is from genome assembly GCA_900302695.1 of Helostoma temminkii. Taxonomy (NCBI): domain Eukaryota; kingdom Metazoa; phylum Chordata; class Actinopteri; order Anabantiformes; family Helostomatidae; genus Helostoma; species Helostoma temminkii. Next base: position 35,132 of record OMLM01008994.1, on the reverse strand, counting down.
CTGGTGTTAGTGGTTAGAGCTTAGACCAGAATAGCACTTTGGATAGAGTGAGTGGATTTTTCTCCACAATCTTTCCTATTGTTGTAAATCTGAACTTTGAAGATATTTTTGTGGAAATGTAAAGGGGATGTTGTCGATTGAACTTTATTGATATGTTAATTATCAAAGTATTTGCTACTTTCATCTATGTTATTTATGAACATATGATTATTGTCATCACGTTAACAGAAAATATAATCAGACTGCAATTACATTCCTCACAGAAACATATATGTGACTGAAGTTCAGTGATGTGGAAACAGAATTTTAAATCCAGCAAATGTTGAAAGTCGTTTTAAAGGATTCCCCTCCTGCCTCTTCAGGTCTTCTCGTTCGTGACCACTCTGCTCTACTTCATCCACACCATCCTGTCGGCCATCCGATGGAGATCTTTCTAGAAGTTTCCCCGGGAACAAGAACCAGAAGGGATCAGACCTTTAGTCTTGTACATAAAGCTGTGGCGCACTGACATGAAGGAAGAGACTGGTGGACGATGGTTTTCACTGCCAGCTCAGCCTGATGGTTTGTGTCGCAGAGCTTTTTTATATCTTCTGCTAACAGATCCACAGATGACAAATTAAAAGACATTATCACTGCTTATATTTTACACAGTAATACGGACGCTGTGAATACTGACACGAATGTGATGGATAAGACGAAAGTAGGTGGACAGAGAAACAGTGTAGACCAGTTTGTTGAAGCTCACAATCAAAACATCCTCAGTCCTCGTAGGTGTCGCAGGTGTGCTGGAGCCAATCCCAGCTGTCATAGGGGCAAGAGGCAGGGTACACCCTGGACAGGTCGCCAGTCCATCACAGGGCCACATATAGACAAAGACCTGTCACACTCTCACTAACGCCTACAGGCTATTTAGATCATCCTGAAGTCATGTCTTTGGACTTAGATGCAGAAGTTATCAATAACATGTAGTATTAATTATTCATTCATTATTTTAAAATGATTCACTAGAGTTCACATTGGATTGGAGGCAGTTTAGGTTCCATTAAGTTTAGAGTCAAAAACACATTAAGAAAATAAAATTACAACGTTCAGGTTCCATAAAACTGAAATATTAACCTGAACCTTGACTTTGAACAATAAAAATTCTTTCGAGTACTTTATAATTCACTGGTTTTACTACAGGTTCTATTATTTTGTCCACCTTCGTATGCAGTAGCTTCATGGTCTGAAGGATATTTACACACCGTTCTGATCTCCGCCTCCTCTGAGCTTCTCTGCTGCTTCACTTCCTGCTTCACTTAATAAACTTATTTAGTTTCAGCTGATTAAAGAAAATGTCTGATGTGGCTGCTTTTATATTTTTATATCAGTTTATTAACATAGATCTGAATTATTATATACAATATATATTTTGTAATGTAAACATTTGTAATTGAAAGTTTGATTTTTTATTTTTAAAACATAATTCACTGAATGTTAATAAATGTGCTTGTTTTAAAACTAAATTTGGTTGAATTAATCATCTGGGTATTGGCACTGACTGAATCTCTGTATTCAGAACACTTCATTAATCCCAGAGGACATTGTTGTTACAGTCGCTCTCACACAGACCGAAGAAAAGGTCACATCCAGAAAAGATCTTCACCAACACAAAATACAAAAATGCATTGTTATAAAAACTTCATATCGAGTATTGAAGATAATGATAAATAATGATTCTGCTGATAGTCCATTCAGGCACCATCCTCACAGAGCGGAGACGAGTATGTTTTTGTGTAAATGAGCTGGTGCGCTCTGCGTCGGCACACGTGTGGCACAATTATGTTATATTTTTTGGTTTTGCTGCACGACGACCCAAACAGACCAGAAAGTCCAGGGTCAGTGTCATGTGGCACCTTGCTGTGTTTCAGAAGCTGAACAAGTCTCGGTGCAGGTGAAGGCGATGAAGGCTGTTGACACTTTATCAGCAGAGACATCAGCTGAAGCAGAGAGGACAGAGTTCACACGCCACTGGAAACAAACCACACATGATGTCAGGTTGGGCAGCGATCAGGTTTCCAGTGTCACATGAGGAGCTGATGAGTGAATGAGATCCAGAACCAGTTTGGGTTGAACATGAGTAAAACTTAACCTTCGGTATAAAACTGTAAGAGCTGCACATTCATCTGCTAGAATTTCTCTGATTCAGAACACAGAGTGGAAACGAGAGATCAGATCAACAGCAGCAAGATGAAACCACGTTTAATGGAGTGTGGCAGGGAGTAAACACAGGGCACACACACACACACACACACACACACACACACACACACACACACACACAGTGTAAGGGAGTATGAGGGTCAGTGAACTGTGGCTGTGATGTATAATTGAAGACTGAAGGAACAGGTGATAACAGCGGAGCATCCCCATGTAACTGAAGAAGATGGAAACCGCAGCTTTTACCAACAGTTACCGACAACAAACAGCTGATAAACTGAAGAACCTTCGTGACCTGGACCCATTTTCCTTCACAACAACAGGATCGCCATCTGCAGTGACCAGTGTATTATAGACGACATCTTTTGGCACATGTGGAACATTGTTAAACACTATGAGGCGAAACATGCATCACGCTGGCAACAGTGAAACTAGGGTTTGAATGTCTGACAATATGAAAAATCCAGGTTTGGTGACAAACATGTCCAACGTGAAAAACAAAACGTGTTGTTATTAATAAAAACTAGATCAGTGTAACCACAGAGACTTGATGTCTAACAAAAACATCAGACTTAGATTTCTGATGTATTTTATGCACAGACGCTGCTTCTGCTACACTGATTCGTACCATCGTGTAATTTGTACTACTAGTATGTTTATTTAGTGCCTAAACCAAACTGCTTTATTTGCACAGTTGTTTTTCTGCATTTTTAACCATTTAGGCAAAAGTACCACCGCTGTGGAGCCAATGTGCCAAAGTGGTGCCACCATTTTGTGTCCTGATCCTAAAAGCGCCTGCTCAGTACGAGGAAGCTCTGCAGTACTGAGAGAGTTCTGACAACCTGCAGTAAAAAGTGGCGAAGCCTGAACACCTGAGCTCATTTTGGGATCGATCACTGATCTGTGTTTGGTAGCGTTGTAGACCAAGGAGTCACAGGAGGCAAAAGTAAAAATACTTGTAAAAATACAACATAACAAGGAAAAACGATGCACTGAAAATATTTAATTAAACGTATAATCAGGAAAAGTATCAAAACTAAAATTACTCAATGTTTCTATTGTACTGTACAGTATATTACTACTATTAATACTGTATTAGTGTGTAAAAAGAGTTTTACCACTGCTTTTGATTGAGCTGTTTGACTGTTTTATAATATATAATATATGTTTTATAACTAAAAATTATTTTCATTAGTTTCCTGATTAATTTCTCAATTCATTAATTAACTAGTTCTTTAAAATAAAATAATAATTATTAATAATAATTTTAAAATAGAAATGCCAAAGTAAAAGCTCATAATGTTTTACAGTAAAGTCTATAAATATATAAATTATTTAAAGTAGAATCCAAGTCAGTAAAAGTCATGAAAAATGATATTTATTTATTACTTTCATCTATGTATATGAAGAATCTATAATAAAATCTGAATATTTTAAGCTTTTTATACACTCAGAAAGTAAAACATTGGCTTTAATTAATGTTATTAGT
>OMLM01008994.1:15745-27653 GCA_900302695.1 Helostoma temminkii | reverse complement strand
GCTCATTACACACACACACACACACACACACACACACACACACACTCTGATAATCAGCTGCCTTTGTCCCTCAGGTCAAAAACAAACGGGCTCATTGTTCAGCTGTAGCTGCAGGAAAACTTTAAATCCTGCAGGTCCAGAACGTTTCTGCACCTCAGCAGGATTTTTATAGTGGAAAATAAAGTTTGATAGGTGTGTGTGTGTGTGTGTGTGTGTGTGTGTGTGTGTGTGTGTGTGAGAGAGAGAGAGAGCAAACAGAAAACCTGATAACACAGTTCAGAGTTCACAGCGACCAGTCAGTTATAGTCAGTTATTCATTTAATTCACACAATAAAAGTTCAGGAAACTGTGTCGATTAAAAAAATCAGATTTAATATCAAGTTATTTGATGAAATATTCAGGTTTGTGATACTTTTAATTTAATATCGACTTATTTGATGCAGGGTTTTGATAATTTAGTTAAAATCCAGCTTTGTGACTCTTCTGTGTGTTATTATTCATGTTTTTGACACTTTAGTGAATCAGTATTACTCATTACTCAGTATCACTTATTGTTTTTTCAGTTGCTAACAAGCTTTGGTCGATACTGAAACTGCTCCTTCAGAACTCCTCACACACCTGAGTTAAACAGCTCATCACACACGTCTCAAAACCAGCTCGTCCGTCCACAGCACTGGGAACCAGCAGGAAGCAAACACTGGACCACTAACGACATTTTCTCTTTACGGTTCCGATCATAATCACATCTTCGTCTCTGGTGAAGCACCTGAGGAAGAATCTTTTACAGCCTCTTTATGTGTGTAAATAATGTCAGCAGACATAAAATATAAACATATTGTAAAATGTAGTTCATCTGATCAGAGACCACAGCTCAGGTCTTCCTCCTCTTCCTCGTCTCCCTCTCAACCTCTCTGACCCACATTTCTCTGAACATCCTTCTGTTGTGATTGTGTTTTAAAAAGTGTGTCAGCATTGGAAAGTCTAGTGTTTAGAGGAAGGAAGTCTAGTCTGGGTCTGAGCAGGTCTCGTTAACTGTAATATCCAGGTTTCTGATAATAATGTGACTTAATATCCAGGTTTCTGATAATAATGTGACTTAATATCCAGGTTTCTGATACCTTATTCAGATTTTAGTTTGTGGTAATTAGCAGGTTAATATGCAGAATTCTGATACTTTTGATTCATTTATAATAAATGATAAAAAGTTGATATACAAGTCTTTGCAGCTTTGTCAGTTGATATTCATGATGTTTTTCATAGTTTAGTGAGTTAACGTCCAGATCGCTGAGTTAATATTCAGTTATTAGATACTTATACTAATTAACATGCAGATTGTTTGTAGCTGCAGATGAATCCACGTCCAGTCTGTAATCAGTATTTATAGCAGCACAGAGTTAAACAGTCAGACACCTTCACTGTACAAAGGTTTTCTAACATCAGTCTCTTTTAAATGAATAAACCTGCATTAACGAACATGAAGTTATTAGAAGCCTGATCTTTCTGTCACTTACATTAACAGTGTCTCCACGTCTCTACTGTGATGTAGAGTCAGTAGAACAGTGGTTATGTGCAGTTTATGTCTCTGCACAGTAAAAAGTAGCAGATTCCAGTTACTCACCAGGTCTGCTGCTTCTTCTGAAAATCCATTTACCTACTCTTACATTTCTTTGTTTAAGTTGAAGAACCAAAAATATTCCCGACTTTCCTTTTCGTGTTTCGTGAAGAGAGTTGAAGAATAGAAGGAAACGACAGGAGGAAGCCAGAGGAAAGGGCCGAGCTGAAGGAAGAGGAAACGCAGCAACACAGTTAATATGTTACTGCAACGGCAAGTCAGAGTCAGCGACAGTACTAGTAGTAGTACTAGTAGTAGCAGTACTACAGCACAGTAGCAGTTTTTCTCCCAGGTCATTCAAAGCCTCCCTGTTGTGATATTAATTTATACTGCTATATATATATATGTATATTACTGTATAACTGCAAACCTGCTGCAAAATGAGCACAAACTGTGGAAAAACTGCCACAAAGATACGTAACAGAAACAGAACAGTGTTACACAAAACCACCACATAAACACACACAACATGAAAACAGCCAAACAACGAAGGAACAAAAAAAAACACAGTTTCAGTGTTGAAAAAACATTTTTATAAAATTACTTTCATTTATAAAAACTGTATGTTCATAGTACAAAAATATAAATAAAGTCCTGTAGAACAGCTTCAGTATTTTTTAAAAAGGTTCAGTAATTAAAAAAACTTTGTAAATACAGTAACGTGACGTTTATCCCTTAAAGTTTGAAAGTAGTAAAGACTGGAGGAAGAAAAGGGAAATTTGAAGGAGATTTCTCTTGATTTCAAGATAAAAGCACAATAACAATAATAATGAAACTATATTTACACTATACCCATACTATACTATACCCATTCACCTGAACCCACTTCTCTACTATCTACTAGAACTCTGGTTCTAACAATCATAGCAGATACTTTCTGTCCAGATGGATACATACAGACATAATTATGAGCTCTGGCAATCAGTGAATACAAAGGACATAATTCAGAAATAAATTAAAACACTTCATGAAGACTCTACAGGTGTGTGTAGCCATAATCCCTTAAAATCTTTTTAATCTCAGTGTTTCCCTTTAATAATCCCTTTACGCTTCATTAAGCCTTCATTATTTTCTCCTGGTCACGATGAAGCGTTTGGAGATCCGAGATCTAAACCAGTTTCCCCAGCAGGAAGGAGAACGATGCTCCCAGCGCCAGACCCAGAGCCAGAAAGAAGGTCATCAGGGAGCCGGCGGTCTCACAGTCCTTAAACCGCACAAACCTGGAGGACAGACACACACGGTTAGTCCACCAGTCCACCAGAGCGAGCGCCGTAAAAATACATAGAACTAACAAAAAAACCCAACGCAGCCAGAGTCTGAGCCGCAGAGACTCACTGTGGAGCGTAGGCCATGCAGAGGCTCGCCAAGTATCCGCTGGAGAAGGAGAACAGAGCCATGATGGCGACGAAGGCGCAGTCGTGTTTGAAGATGGCGAACTTCGAGCCCTCGATGTTACACATCATGAGCAGAGGGATGAAGACCAGGCGAGACAACACCACGACAGGAAACAGGACGCTCTCCTTCGACGGCTGCAGCGACAGAGTCGAATCAGACTTCATAACAGGATGTTTTAAAAATGATGATGTTCACTGGATGAACTTCAACATCAACTCACCCACTGGACGAGAGTCGGGGTGTAGCGGCCGACCACGTCCATGACGTTGAAAACGATGAAGCAGCAAACGCAGGTGAAGACCCTCTCTGTGAGACAGAGCAGAACAGTGCTGCATCAAGTGTCTGTTCACAATATTACGTTTTCAATTCACACCTGCTTTACAGGCACATTTAAACTAATAAAAATATATAATTATGTGCACAAGTGAACACACGACAGAAGAAATGTCTTATACAAAAGTGTTCAGATCAATGTGGTGGATCCACAGACTCTAAATCAGTAGTTCAGTTATGCAGAAGCTCGACTAATGCCACAGAAATGTGTGATAATATCACTCTTCTTGAGGCAGTGTGGTGGTCTGGTGGCGGTTTGTGGTTGGTGGTAGCCAACAAGGCCGAAGTTAAAAACGAGAAGACAAACCACAGAGTCCACAGCCTCAAACTAAAACGTAATAAAAAACCCTCATTTCAAACCTTTTGGTTGAAAAATATCATCTACATATCATTACTGTCAGAATTCTAAATAGCATCAAGATATAGTTTTTGCCAGTATCGAACTACTTGAGCACTTTAATGGATGAAACCTGAAAGAACCAGGCTCAGAGTAGACGGTCATCTGCCTCGGTTGGTTGGTGTGAGTGGAAGGTGGAGTAAGAAAGAGGAACAGCAAGCAACAGACAAATCAAACAAATCAAATCTTCCTCCAGGACAGAGACAGAGAGGGAGGACGTTCAACCAAAACATGTACGTCTTGATATATTTTATAACCGTGTCGACTGCTCCAGGCCAGAACTGACCGAGCAGCTTCCATCGTGGAGCAGCTAGAAGAAGATATTTAAATATTTATGGGAAGAAAACAGCCGGACTGACGACTCACCCCAGGAGGCGTTGCCCTCGTACACGGTCTGCACTCGGACCGTGATGACGGGAAACACGGACAGGGTGACGGCGAACACACAGGTCACACACAGAGCCATCACCCAGATCTGTGCGGCACAGGAAGGTGATTGTTAACGGACGTCTGATCACAGCGTGTTTTAATTAAAGAGCGACTCTGGAGGTCATAGGTCAACACACACTGGCCACTTTATTAGGTACACCTGTACAATCTAATGTAATCCATCATCATCCATTCTACTTTAACCAGGTTATAATTACTCAGTGTTTAACTGAGACAAGTGATAATTCTACTGTACATCTACTAATTATTACTGAACTGAAGAACGTTATATTGTTTTAAACCCTCGTTGATGTGAACAGTGGAACCACATCCTGATATGAGTCCAGTCAGACTCCGTCACCATATTTTACTTTTAGAAACTAGTGTGTTAAAAGTTATAACAAGTACATTTCTACTTGTGTTGAAGCATTTTAATATTACACTCATAAGTATAAATAGTATATCAGTATATATGTAGTAAAAGTGTTTCCATGTATCATGTAACAGTAACATTACTTAAACAGGAAGTTGGAATAATTCTGAAAGGTGTATAATATCATGAATATATTTGAAATCATATATAAAATACTTCAAAAGTATATTAATGTTGTGATTAGTGAGGAGTAAAAAGTATTTTAAATAAGTTCACTTGATTTCCTCTAATAGTACAAGTATATTCCAACATACATTAATCTAATATAAAATGTATGAATATTAATATGTATATTATTTTAAAACATATTTATGTGTTTAAGTCGTTTTTATAAGTGTGTTAATACCACACTGCAGTCGTGTAATACTTCAGTGAGAGGAAATACGCGATGAGTGTTTTTTAAAGTGCTGTACAAACAAAGCTGATTAGATTTGATGCCTGATTTTAAATTAAATAAAAAAAGTAAAGATCTTTGGTCAGTGTTAGTGGATAACATCTGAAATGGAGCTCAGTCAGATATATTTAAACGTTCTCTTCACTCATGTGTCCCTCTCCCCTCAACTTTCTGCACAATAAAATTCACCTTTTTGAAAACGGCCAGAACGGACGAACGCTCCTGACTCGGCTCCTGCTCGCTGGCGATCTTCCCGTTGGCCTCGAGGTCTTTTTTGTCTTCAAAAATTAAAAACAGAAACACGTCACACGCTCAGTTTATGATTATGAAACACCGCTCACTGACGGACGGCGCTTTAGGAACCGACCTGTGACGCTGAGGAGCTCCACCGACTTCTCTGTTTGACCACCGTTCATGTAGAAACGAGCAAATTCCTGCAGAGAAGAAGAAACAGGAACATGAACTGATCTGAAAATGGGTATATTTTTAAATATACTGTATGTTTAAATGTAAACCTATAAGATGACAGTTTTCAGAATAAGAGCTCACATATAAACGTTTTTTGTTTCATTTCAATGATTGTTTCAGGCTCATAAACATCAAACACACATATTTCACTAAAAAGATAAAACTGTAGCATTTTAGAGCAAATAAAGTGAATTTAACTTGAATAATGTTTCACAAAAGCAAAATTTCAAGTGTAGAAGTGACTTTTAGGGTGGAAAACTTATAGTATACACTTTATTTACTTCAAGTATTACCTGCTGTGTATCAGAAATACATTAAAACGTTTAGATAACAAATATAATTAAGACATTGTTAGTGTAGTAGAATGATATTATAATTACAAATGCAGCACAATGGAGTTTGTTTGGTTTTAGTTTACTTGTTATAAGTACACAGAAGTACTAGAGAGTGAGTACTGACTTTAGATTAGTACACTATATTTGTCACCACTTTATGGTGGGGAACAAAATTATGAAAGTACACTACCTGATATTAAAGTACACTTTCTGAAGTATCTTAGTGTAAATAAAGTGACTTAACAAATATTACGTATTACTACTAAGAACCTGACATCACTCACACAGAAGGAGTATTTATCAATACTTTGAGTACTTTTTCTTGTTAATACTTGGACGGTATTTCTTTACACTGTTGTTGTGGTACTTCTACCAAAGTAATACATCCATATACTTTTTCCACTCTTGTCTCCACCCAGTCACTGTCCACTGTGGACTCTGGGATCCAATCAGTTCTCAGCTGTCTACATTTAAACTCTGTCTCTCTCGACTGAATTGATTTTATTGTGGCGATCTTTCACGGCGTTTCCTCCTCACCAGGTGCGGCAGCAGCAGGTAGCAGACCAGCGTCCCCAGCGTGGCCACACAGGGAGTGATGAAGTATCCCAACACGTCTGAGCTGTTGGCTGCAGACGAGCACACGGACAGTTAGATGGACGATGCAGCGACTGAAACACTGTGAAGTCACCTGCTAAACATCAGCATGTGTTAACTGGACGTCTCTAAAGTTTTTCAGGTTTTTTATTATTTTACCAGACGTGTGTTTTAGAATTTGGTCCAAATGAAATGAGTTTTCTTTTCACATGTGAAGTGTGTCACGTGTTCATTGAGGCCGTGTTGAAAATGCCAAGTTTAAGTGTGATTGGTTCCTTGCACTGGTTAGCATCCAATCACATGTCACCATTCGTTAGGTGTTTCAGTGTAGCGTGGCTGCTTCCTGGTTTTGAACATCTATATCGATTCATGTTGCGACAGGTCAGCTGTCTCTGTGTTTACTGTACTGGATACAGCACTGGTATCTGGTGCTAATACATGATACAGAGGTAATGCTTCAATATACTGCAATACTATACAGTAAGCAAGGTGATATATTATTTTGTAAAGCTGAACAAACCATTAAATCTGAGTAAATAAAATTGACTTTGTTTGGATATCAGAGCACAGTTGTCACAGTTTTCACCTGTCCTCCTCTCTACAGAAGCAGGACTACCAACCCTCCTGTGTCACCAGATTGTCTACTCTTGACAAGTAAAGCTTCTCTTTCATCGGATTCTTCTGACCTGCCTTTCTGCCTCAACCCCTGAATGAGGACTCTGAAGACGCCATCTTGTGGACTGAGAACCCTGTGAAGAACAACCGAGGACACCTGTCCTATCACGAGTTCCCTGTTTCTCAAGTTATTTCTTTCTGCCAACTCCAACCAGTAAAAAGGCTCGACACAGCCACCTACCTGTCCAGAAGAGTGACTGGATCTCCATCACTCATCTATCTATCTATCTATCTATCTATCTATCTATCTATCTATCTATCTATCTATCTATCTATCTATCTATGATACAGTTACAGTCTGGACGTTCAGCACTTACTTAAGATGGAGAAGAGCATAGCGATGGCAGCAAAGATCCCGGCCAGACCCTGACCGCTCATAAACAGAGTGCTGTACCGAGGAGGAAACAGCCCGATCACGCCGAACAGACTGCCCTGCAGCACTGCACTGGACGCTGCGCACACACACACACACACACACACACACACATTAATGTTAAGATTGTGATTAAGTAGTAACAATGGCACTTTCTGTTTGTCTGTGGCGAGTAGACAGTCTGAATAATGGTGAAAAGCAATAATACGTGATCCTTCTACCTAAAAATATAATTTACAAATATGTATGATTCCTGGATTATAAAAAAAATACTTAGTATGTATTATGTACTTATACGTACAAATAAGTACTTACTTAATTAAATATAAGTGTTGAAACAGAAATATTAAACTACATTAAAGTTCACAGATCATGTTAATACATATATTATCTTTTATATTAGATAAATCTGTGTATGTGAAAAGCTACTCTGTAGCAAACTAGATTCAGATTCTTTAAAATCGTTCAAACAGCGACACTCTGTCCTTATACTCTGCTTCAGATGCCGAAGATGTGTAATTAAAATGTTTTGTGTGAGTCATATGATATAATATGAATAATTAAGTATTTGTACATGGAATATAACTTAGGCTACTTTAAATAAAGAATATCAGTAGAGATATGAGGACAGTTAATGAGAAGCTTCTGTTCAAGCCAAACCAGAAACAGAAATCATCATCATCATCATCATCATCATCATCATCATCACAACAGTTATCACCACCGATGCTTGATCACGTCTGTGAAAACTCACTATTGATGAACCAGATTGTCGCCATGGTGACGGAGAAGAAGGTGTCGGGCCGCATGTCGACCTGGACCAGGACAGCAGTGAGGGAGAAGAGGAGGAAGATGATGAGCATGCTGACGGCCACACGGATTCGCTCGCTCACCCTGCGGAGAGAAGAGGAACCTTTAGATACAGAAGTAGAACCTAATGTGATCTAACACATCAGCTCTGCCATGAATTCTACTTTAACAAGTTTCTATTTTAACCTGAAACTGTCAGACTGTCAGGTGATAACTCTACTGTACGTCTACTCATACTGCGCTGTATTATTTATAAAATATGAGTACGTTACATTAAGAGGTGTCTCTAATTGTTTCAGTAATAAATAATACTGAAATAAATAATGAGGCTGAAACAGTAGAACCACCTCTTAATATGACCATCACTGTGACCTCAGTTATACCTGTGTTTATGACACAGTTCATCACTCTGCCTCTTGGTCGGAATTAACGTGTTAGCAAAGTTTTCTCCTCCGACCTTTCTGTTCTCCTCGTCTTTTTAGCCTTGGTCTGTCTCCTTCGATAACACTCAGTGCGTTTACATGGACTTAAGAAATCGGGTTACTGTTGGCTTTCTTTAATAAGCTGATTTCTAAAATGTCATGTTGAATGTTAAAAGGAAACCTGGTTTCTCCAGGTGGATTTCTCTGAATGAATCATCACATGGTGCCTCGTTTTGAATCAATTCTGCCTAAAGATCAACTAAAGTTGAAACTAACACAAAGTGTCCTGTAGACTCCTGAGTAAATAACTTTTCTCCTTCCATTTCTTCAATTTAGTCAGTTTGCCTTGTGAAATATTCTGGTCTGCCTGCATTTCTCCCTCTGAGTGCTTTCAGTTCACTGGCACATCAACACGTCCAGGATCCATCTGTTCTGTCTCTGTGTCACTTCAAATCTTCAAATCTTCAAATCTTTAAAACCATGTTTCCAAAATAAGCCGGAGGAATCAGCTCACTCTTCGGATGCATGTATTTCTTAACTGCACTGACTCTTTTACTTTTACTGTGGACGTTTGTCTCATGGTTTCAGGACCGTCACATAAGTTAAAGACTTGTTTATTTACAGAAGGTGTGTTAGTGTTCATGTCTAAGATTAATCCCTTTCCAAACGATAATTCATGCTCAGTCCGGACTGTTTGGATCCATCAGCCGTCAGATACAGAGGAGATGTTGTTTTTAATTTGAAGATGCTCATTATCTTTGTTTACCTTTGAGAAACATGTTGAACTTTACTGACAATCACACTGTCAACTGTTAAAACAGATTCAATGAATATTAACATTCATTAATAATAATTACACATTATCTATTGGTGTATTTAGTCTTCAGTCTTTGTACATATGAATCGTGACGAATGAACGTACCACTGATACAGGAAGGAGTTGAGCAGGGTGAACATCAGCAGGGGCAGCTGAGAGAGTAAAGCCATCCAGCTGTCGTAGTTGTAGTCTTTGGTCTGCGTGGTCGTTGTGCCGCTAGCGTCCACGGTAGTGACGTTAACTGAGAGGCGATTGTTGAAATACTTTAACAAAGAGGAAAGAGGAAGGAAAGTTATTTAATAAGGATACATAACAAGGAAATAACAGAACAGTTTGACTGCATCTGCAAAATCAGGAAAGTTTTTTGTTTCTGGTCTGTTATATTTTACGTTTTCACTTCTTTCTTTCTCTTCATAGAAGGAAAAGTTAGAACAGAAGTTGTGAAGCTGAAACTCTCATTACATATATTTGAGTAAGAAAATCTCATTAATGGTCTGCGTGATGATTGTGGACACTTTAAAACTGAAACACTCAAATAAAAAGAACCAATGAATTGCTATTGAAAATGATTATTAGTTACTTAAATCGTAAAATTCAACTAATAACTGAACCTATAAAGTCGTAATATTTTACTTCTGCAAGAAACATTCTAGTCGTACGTCACAAATTATGTTATGTAGGTTTTCTGTGAGACACCTGAGAGGCCGTCATGAAGAAGTTCCAGGGCAGCAGAGTTCCCAAACCCAGCACGAAGATGATGAGGGCCACGGCCTGACCGCTGCGGAAACAAAACACTTTGACAACCTGAACTAGTTCGGAAGAGATTCATATGAAAATGGTTCTTAAACTCACCGGTCAGTGGGCGGACTCTGTTTCTTCTCGGTCAACATCCTGTCGTTTCTGTTTCACGTCTCTGCACCAAAGTCAAGAAGAGACTTTAAGTAACGTCACTGTTACGTTGCTAATGTCCGTTATGTCTTTTAAACCTTTATCCTCAACTTATCCATAAACATTTTACACCAACGTCTTGTTGCCTTTTAGTCATGATACAGAACTAAAACCACTACATCATGTTATTTTACAATGTGTTTGCAATAACAACATCTATGACGATGCATTAATGGACAATTCAACATAGTTATTAGGTGCTTTAATGAATCCATCATTAGTATTGAAATAAATCATCAAAAAATTATCATCAAACACGACACAATTCTTCCAATCCACCATACACATCAATTCAGTTGGTGCAGGGTTTCATTAAACACTGTGGAGAACTGGGCACTCTTTACTGTCCCTGAACGCCTCACCACAGCTGTTACAGCTCCCACCGTTCACACACAAGTGAAGGGACAATAAAATACTGACTCTGAGGTGAAACACCAATTTAAGTAGCTAAAAAAGTCTGTATATTATTACCATACGGTACATCACAACCCTATGTGAGCATATATACAGTGTATACGAAAATATTATACATTCATTCATCTTCTATACCGCTTAGTCCCCGCAGGGGTCAAATATTATACATATATATGTGAAATTATATATTAATAATCCTTTTAAAACCCCTTGAATAATGACACTAAAGGAACCAACACTTACAGAGTGACTTTAAAGGCCTGAACACGGTTACGTTTTGGGTGGACTGTCCCTTTAAACACACGTGCTCTGAATATGTCTGCTGATGAAGTCCATGACAAAATACTGTGACATCTTTGTTTTATGAAAAGTTAAACCTGAACCAGTATTTAATGTACCAGGCACATGAAGGTGAGTCGCAGTATTTATACTGGCAGGTTCAGTACTGTTAAGGTACACATGGTACTACGTGTACTATTTGCTCCTCCACGTGGTGTCTGAAACTAAAAGACTAGACACGAAATATAAAACCTTCAGTTTAGATGGTTTCGTCAAGGCCGATAATCTGTTTGGGATCTAGGAGATTACGCTGCCAATCACTTCACACTTGATGAAAAGTTAAACTGGTGTCACTGGTATTTTACGTAACAGACGCCTGAAGGTGAAGGAACAGAAGGAGGAAGCAGTGCGGTCGCAGAGCTCGGCACCAGTGAAGTCACTGAATTAATTATCAGATCAGATCAGAAGCTTCTCAGCAGTTTAGTGAATAATGAGTAACATCAGAGGTTTAAAGGAAAGTTTGCAGTGGTGACGTTTTTTCACAGTAAAACGTAACTTTTTATTTTGTAAATACACAATAAAACTTTTATGATGTACTACAGAACCCCCCCCTCCACCTCTGTAAACGTGTATGAAGGTGTATCTCTAAAATAGGCCAATATGGGCAGGTTATGACTCATCGCCACATGTTTCCTTTCTTCCTCTGATCACTGAACGCACCATGACGGTTCATAAGAAATAATTCATAAGTACATAAACGACATAGTATTTAGGCCAGAA
>OMLM01008994.1:0-13006 GCA_900302695.1 Helostoma temminkii | reverse complement strand
AAAGTTTTATTTTATTTTATTTATTTTTTGAGTCCAGTAATGTATCACTTAACGTTAAGTAGGACAGTGCCAGAGATTATAGCTAGCTTGTTCTATGTCTTCATGTAACATAACTTTAAGTGCATGTTTTATTTTTGGTCTCATATTTACTTAAGTCTGGTGTAGTAAAACTATAGAGTAATTGAAAATAGTAAATATACTATACTTGAAATATAGTGACAGTAAAAAACACAGTAATGTTAATATAAATACAAAATACTGCAACTATAAATAAAAATACAGTAGTAATACTATAGAAGGAAATACAGTAGTAATACTGTAAATAATGTAAAATCATCTTCATGTGTGTTATTTGTTTAATAACATTAATAAATAATCATGACTTTATTGTGAAAATCCATGCTGAAAAACAGTGGACCTTAATAAACACATTTAAACGTTCACACAGTCGTTGAACAGTGTGAAAACAACAACAATAATAATAATAGCAGCAGAAGTGTTAATTTAAATTCATCAGCTGTTTTAGAAAACAGGTGATGGTTGTTGTGACAGACATTCGTTTCATCTTTGCTTTTGATTTCACAGAATAAACACCAGATGGCTCCTGAACTACAGCAGCTGGATATTCCTCTTCTTCTGCTTCTGCTTCGACTCGTAGTGGAGTATTTTTCTAGGAGAGTACTTGCACTTTTACTTGAGTACTGAGTGTGTGTACTTTAAACACATGTGATTTCAACACACACATTTAAGAAATAAAGGAAAGTGAAGCACTGACTCCACTGTCTGAAAGAGCAAACGTGATGTGTGATTAGTGTGAGTCATTCAGGAGCCAAGAAGAGGTGAAACTTTAACTGTCCTGCTGGTTCTTCCTGCTCTGCATGTTTACACACAATACTCTGAGTTTGGATTGTAAATTAATAAAGTGCAGGGTGGATGTTGTTATGCAGGATGTTATACGTGACTGCAGCTGCAATTCACAGCAAATATTTCAACTAATTCAAGCACAAAACGGTTTCACTTGGTTTTGTTCTGCACAAGGATCAACCAGCTTATATGACTTATCAAAACAATACAGTAAAACAACAAAATGATGAATTTGAAACGCATGAAGACAGTTAATTCTGGCATCTGTGCTCTGCAGTGGATGTCAGTTGTACTGAGAAAGTCTAACACCATTTGCAAACAGGATCCTCAGACTGTAAACTGCAGAAAATGAAGCACATTTCAGTCATTTTTAGTGTCTTTGTGCTGATTTTTCTCTGTGACCTTCACTAAAAATATTAACAGTGACTTCACACAGAGACTCTGACTCAGGAGAGAGAGAGAGAGAGAGAGAGGGAGAGAGAGAGAGAGAGAGTGGAAGTTGTCATTTAAACTCTCACAATAAAACAGTAAAGTAAAAACCAATAAAACATGTAAATTAAAACATGTAAACAGTATGTAAATTACAACAATGTTGATCATGGTAGCTACTGTAAATTTACTTTGACCTTCATCTTAAACAATTCAATTTGTTGAGTATCTACTGCAATAATGTGACGTCCACTTTCCCTGTTTCTCCTCGTATAGTTAAACCTGTAAGTATTTGAACAGTGACAACAGCTTCATCTCTTTAGCTCAGTTTGCCACAGCAGTAGATTTAAAGTGACACCATATGTTTTTTTGGGGTCTTTTGTTTTTCCTTCAGCTTTGCCTTCATGTGGAAAACAAGTTTAACTGGTCACATGATTGACTTGGACATTGCACAATGATAAAGTGTTAATGAGCGTCTTGGGTTGTCTCAGCCCCATGAAGCGCTGTCTGGTCAGTTTTGAGTAAATACAAAAGGCAGTTTTAATATCAAGGGGAAAAAAGCTGCTCAGACCTGCCTGGTCTTATGTGAAAACGTATTCCTCCCCTGCTGAATCATGAATGAATGTGATGAGTTCAATTAAATGTTTTTGTTAAACTCCTGATAACTTCCAGCCTTCTGATGCTCCTCAGCTCACCAATGTCTTGTCTCTTTTTCAAAATGAACCAAATAGTTGGTTTGCCCACATTTAATGTCGTTGCTGCCTCTGTGATGATGGATTTGATTTGTTTTGGTTGTTCTTGACCATGGAACAGCTCATCCAGCTGTTCTGGATGTAATTCCTACATGGTTTAACCAACTGTTAAATTAAAGCCAACAGCCTGCGGTTTAAGTTCATGGTGGGAGTCTACAGAGCCGAAGTGATGAAGACTGTCACTCTTTAAATACTCATGGGCCTAATTATGTAGGTTTAAGGTTGTAAATATGTTCTTCCGTTGTTTTTCACAGGTTCCGTTCAGAGAGGCAAAAACAAACCATTTGGTTTCTGTTTCTCCTTCCTGTTTTTCTGAATGTTCCTCTAGAAAGAGCAACCTTTTCAACGGTATTATCACCCTGAAGAAAATTCACTCTGCACACACACACACAGGCTTTAAACTGGGAAAAACACACGAAGAACCAGTGTTATTATTAAAGTATTATTTTGAGACACTTATACTTTGAGTATTTCTATTGTATATATTACGTTATATACTAATACTCCCCTTCATTACATTACAATACATACACAAAATCTGACCAGCTTCCACGATAAGTTATAATGTAGCACTATGGATTAAGCCTTTTACAAAGTACTGAATCAGCTGCAACATTAGCAACGTGTCATTGCACCAATAATTATAATCCAGTAATATAAAACTCCAGGAGTTTTAAGACCTTCAGATTGATTGGTATCAAATTCATTATGAACCACAGAGACAGGAAGAACAAATCTTCCTGCAAGAGTCCGCAGCAGACAGACAACTATTCACACTCACATTAGCACTTATAAGCAGCAGTTAAAATCATGCAAACTCCAGGCTGAGAGGTGAACTCAAACTCTGGTCTGTCTAGCTGTGAGATGACAGTGCTAACCGCTACACCACCATGTCCCTGAACTGACTGTGAACCCGAAAGCCAAAAATAGCACGTTAGCAATTACTCCATTCAGCACACCCAGGTCTTTCTGGGACTGGAGTGAGCTGACTTTGTTACTTTGGTCTTAGAATAATAACAGCCTTGTTTATAGCAGGTTAACAATGGCAGCAAGTTGAGTTGAACAAAAGTATCTGTGCGTCATCTGAATGTGTCCTTCGGCGGATGAAACTCAAGGAGACCAAAAGAGTTACCGCGGTCAGTGATGAAACTGTGCCTACATTTGGTTTTAAAACATTATGTATTTACGTGTCAGCCCTTCATAAGACCAGATCCACATACTGTTCATATTATTTATCATTGACAGAGGAAAATAAGCATAACCCTGGGTTTATTTTCAGCCCTGTAGCCAGGCTGACAAAGAGTCACAGCTCCAAGAGTAGAATGGGAGGCAGAGCCTTTAGCTATCGAGCTCCTCTCCTGTGGAACCAGCTCTCAGTTCAGGTTCAGGAAGCAGACACTGTCTCTACTTTTAAGACTAGACTTAAGACTTTCCTTTTTGATAAAGCTTATAGTCAGAGCTGGTTCAGGTGACTCTGAACCATCTCTTAGTTATGCTGCTACAGATTTAGACTGCTGGGGGACTTCCCTTGACACATTGAGCTCCTCCTCTTCTCACACGCCACCATTTCATGTCATTAACTTTGTGTCTTCTCTCTCCCATAGTCGTGTTTGCCCTCTCACTCCTAACCAGTTGAGGCAGATGGCCGCTCACCCTGAGCCTGGTTCTGCTGAAGATTTTCTCCATTAAAGAGTTTTTCTTTCTACTATCTCCTAGTACTGTTCAAGACTATCCTGGGTTTTACTTATAACTTCATGTAGTTGCATTGTTAAATTCTGTGAGGTCTTTGTGCCTTGAGATGACTTTTATTGTGATATAAATAAACTGAATAGAACTTTCTGTATCTCTAAATCTTCAACTTTTATGATTATTTTATGCACTCGTACACTTGTATGATTATTTCTCACACCATTGTTTAATACATTTTAAAAAATATTATTTTAATGATCAAATTTACTCCGTTTTATTTTGAAATGCACACCGGAAGCAGGAGAGTCTTTCCGGAAGCAGTGAAGTTGATTGTAGTCGAATCCAAACCTCAGCGAGATTCGGCTCAGTTTAGTCTTCAACCGAATAAAACTCACAAAATCTAGCGCTACACATTCAACTAGCCAACACATTTTCTATGTTCTGAAGCCGTTAAAACTGTCGGTAACAGCAACGCAGACATCGGGAAGATTAAACTAACTTTATTCGATCAGCAACTTCGGTAAGTTTGCTGTTTTAAAAAGTAGTTTTTCTTGTTAGCAGCGTTGAAACGTTGTGCTAAATAACACGCTGGCTAGCTAGTTAGCTAACACAAAAGTGCTTTTTTAGTCATTAAATTCGTTTAATAAACCAGAAGTGGTGTGTTGACGTTAGTTAAATACTGTAATAACATTATCATACTAACGTTGTGTGACATTTGTTTGCACGCAGTTTCAGTCAAAACATCACGAAGCTAAATTAAAAGTTTAGCTAAACGACGATTAATGTTGTTTTTTGTCCCAAAATGCCAAAACATGAGCCTTTTAACTCTCTTTTCTTTGTGCTCAGTGGTAAAATCAGCTCAGTGCTTTCCTGTGTTGTGTAACATATCAGTCATATTCCTTATTTACCTTAAGTAAGTGACGTCAGCAGTCAGGTTCATTGCTGGTGGTTTATTCTTCTCATTTCTGGTGTTTTAACGTTAAAATCTGACATTTAAATGAGATTTTGACCCATTGTGGGGTGGTTACATGCCAGGAACCATCATTTCTATTGTGAATTCTCTTTAACATCTATTCTGTCAATTAATGTAGTGGCAGTGACTTTAAATCTGAAAAAAACTAATCATATTTTTCATAACTTTATTGAATGTATGAAATTATGGACTAGTGGACAATGTGTAATCCTGAACGGGGCTCTGGCAGTGTTGTGGTTTACACGCTGTGTCTGGGTCTCTGCAGCCCAGCTGGTCTCTTTTGTTCTGGCCACACAAACCCATTAGTATGCAGCATCGTACTGGAGCATCTGTCCCTGCAGATGCTGCTTTTGTTCATCTAAAGTCTGAAGTTTGACCTTCTTTGTCCAACTGTCCGCTCATAATTAAAGTTTACTGACGTCAGTCTGTTTCCACATGCGAATATTGACCTAGAACCTGAAGAAAGTTGAGTCTGGTTGCATCAGAGGTGAGCGGAGCACAGATCAGGGTGATCACCATTGAAACCAGTATCATAATATTAGCACAGCAGGTGTGGACGACCTCACCCATTAACACCCTGTATGCTTTGTAGTTTATTTGCTTTAATTCAGATTAATGAGTACCAATCAGCCAGTCTGTGTGTGTGTGTGTGTGTGTGTGTGTGTGTGTCCTCATTTAGATCCTAATTAATCTAAAATAATCTGTTTAGTTTGGTTATAAACTGCATTAAAGGGACTATCGGTCTAATCTGTTGGATTATTGGTGCGTAGCTGAGCCCTTCTCCTCTGTGTTTTACTTGTTGTGTCGTGAAGCTGCTCTCTCACACTTCGCAGCCACAGACTTTTCTGTTACCATGGTGAAGTGTGCTGGTTCGCTTGTGGGCTGGGGGCTGTTTCCTCATCAGGGCTCGAGTCGCTCTGTGTCACTGAGTCGGCCAGTACACTCTAAAACATTATTTAAATGTATGAGTCCAACAAATTCAGTTAATTCTCCCGACACAACTGAATCAGAATCCTGATCAGATATTTAATGTTTTGTCATCTGTCTGAGTTAGTGTGGGTCATTTATTCGCTGTAATGATTATTTATTAATCGTTTTTGTCCGTTAAAATATTCAGAAGCACCTTTTGGACCAACGCAAACTTGTTTCTAGTTCGGTTTGAAGTCGCTTCGAGTTAAGAACTGTATCAGAACTGGTTTGCCCCGTCATTACTCTGCACAGCGGCGCTAACTTTAACCACAACAAGCACCACTACAGTGTCTCTGTTCCAGTGTTGTTCCTGAGTTTGAGACACATATGTGCTGCTTGTTATAATCCCTGTGTGCAGCTCAACTTCAATATGTTTCCATTGTTGTTAAAACTAAACATCGGCTGTTAGTGTTAGCCTGTGCTAGCTTTAGCTTGCTTATTAGCAATGTTGCTGTTAAACTAATCTAATAAATGATTCACTAATTTTTATCATTAGAACAAAGCTTCAGTTGATCTCATTGGTCCTGATGGTCCAGCTCCTGGTGATCGGTTCTCAGTTCTGGTCCACCAAAGAGTTGGTGGGAGGTTGGAACCAGTTTTCCTGTCCAGGAGAAGGACAAAGAACCACTGTAGCTGTAGCTCCAAATCAGCCCTGGATCCTGTTTGGTGTTTAAGGGGTACAAGGACCAGTTTGTTTCTCTAGAGAGCCACAGCGGAGCCACGTCACTATACATGTTTGCTTACGTCTTTGCTTTCTGCTAAGGCCGAGCCTGGCAGCAACAATTTAAGAGGATATAGCTGCAAACTTACTGTTTTGGGGGATTATTCTGACTATAGCCCAGTAAACTCTGTTTAGAAAGAAAAAAAGAACGAGATGGACTGGAACTGGTCCACAAGAACTGGTTCTGTTCAGTAATTCCTGTCACTTCTTCTAGACCACCTAAGAGTTTGTGCCGGTGTGAAACCAGTGTTCCTGATCAAAACACAAAGAACTGGTTCAGAACTGAGCACTGGCTCTGAACCAGGATTAGTTCTAGCTGACTGGTAGGCAGGACTCTGGAGGAGGACCAGGTCTGGTACCAGACTGTTCCAGGCTAGCTTCTTCCATTATCATCAGTATCATAAGGAAGCCAGTTCCTCTGGATTTCTTTCTAAACATGAGGCGTTCAGGTCTAATAAAAAGTGTAGGTCACTAGCACTTTGGATCCTGTCAGAGCCCAGAACACTATTACTTACTTTTCCACCAAACTGGTTCCAGGGCTGGTTCGGAGCTGGTGCTTAATTTCGATTGTCGTGACCAACAAGATCAACCGAAGCTTTGTTCTAAAGATAAAAAAAAAATCAGTTTTTCATTTATTAGATTTGTTTAACAGAACAAACTAGCAAGCTAACAGCTAAAGCTAACACTGGCTAACGTTTAGTTATAATGATAATGAGCAGCATGTGGTGGATGTGAAGGATCATATATATATTTATAGCCCCACTGCTCTAAAGGAAAGAAGCACAATACAACAGCAGTTGAAAGAAAATAAATATTAATTTAACACAACGCTATAATTGTCATAAATGGAAGAATTTATCGCAGGAAAAAGTTTGTGAACTGTCGTCCAAACTAGGTCAAAACCCTGAAGGGCCTCGACCCCAGGGAGCGTTGTGTCGCTCAGCGTGATTATGAACTGTGACATCTGAGTCACAAGTGAGGGATAAAATCAGCTTTGAGCCGCGGCGTTGGACACGTCGCTGTCACGAGAGGAAGGAGCATCACAAAGAGCGGTTGTTTCTGGGGAGTGAAGTCACTGGAGGAGTCGTCCTCCTTATGTGGCGTCTAGTTACAGGCTGTGAATGGTTCTCTGTCCCCTGCAGTTCACCGGTCGTATTCATGCCACTGAAATAAGCTAATGATGGAGGGGTGAGGCCGGTCAGAGGGCATCTGTCTTTAAGAAGCATGTAACCATAAATAACATCAAACTGCTGAACTGATCAGATTCCCTAGACAGAGCTTCCAGCAGGGTTTCCCTCTGGAAACCGGTTTGTTATCCCTGCTCTCAGCCTGCCTCCTTTAATATCGGCAGAATCCGACCAACCAACCGGGTCAACCGTTTTGTCAGTTTCCTGGTTTTCTGTGGTAAACGAAACGTGATCAGAGATTAACAATCACACAAGCTTCATGTCTTTATGTAACAGTGATGGAGTGATAATCTGGACCCCCTCTGGCAGCAGTGACCTCGACCACACACAGTTTCACTGACGGTTTGTGTTTCATCAGCTTTTATATTGTTTTATGTTGCGTTTGGTGACAGTCGTGTCTTTGGTGAAGGTCGGATCACGTTTCGTGAAACTGCAAACGGCTCACTGACTGTATTTACCTGCGTGAGTTACCACAGTGTTTCAGTCGCTCACATCGAGCAGAGCCACTAAACAGCAGACCAGTTTACTGTGTACAACCTCACATTAACTCTTTTATAGACATTATAAAAGGCTTGAGTCAACAGTATTTTGGACTTAACCACTATAATGGCCTTTCTACCTGCTGCACTGATACTGGTTTTTACTGCACTTCTTGAATTCCCAGCGTCTGAGTAACAGGTTCAGAGTAGATCCTCTGAACCCTCTGCTGGCCCACACTGGCTCTGAAAGCTCTGTGTGTGGTGAGTCTCTGAACAAACCCCCCGACTCTTTTTAGTTATCGCATCGACCACGTCAGCTCAGAATTTGTCATGTTCTGTCCTCTGGCTTCTGACACCGGAACCGGGCTGCTGGATGAATGCTCGGCTTGTGCTTTTTCATAAAACAGTGCCCCAGTGAGTGAGTCACAAACGCAAACATGCCTGTTTTGGACCTAACAACCCTGTCAGTGTGCTGCAGTGAATACATATGTTGTAGCTCTCTGTGCAGAGACACTGTGGGTGTATTGTAGCAGTGAACAGCGTAGTGTTGAAGCCTTTGTGCGTGTTTGTGTAAGGGTTGTTAAATTTTAAATGTGACGCCATCTGTGAGTAAAGTGTCGTTTTGTTTGTGTCTGCAGGTGCCGCGCCGCGTACCTGCGCTAATGGAAACGCTCTGACGGTGACAGTGGGAAAGTCCTGACCCCTCTTCCCTCAGACGGCTGCACACATGTTTTCTCTCGGTCAGGAAAACATCTCCACCTCCCCCGCTTCCACCAAAGGACCCATCAAATATGGAGAGCTCATTGTTCTGGGGTAAGAATCATGAGGTTTTACACCAGCTAAGCCACTGGAGCTTTCACTGAGCCTGTGTGTGTGCTCGGCTAAACAACAGCACTTTATGAATCTGTTTTTAGCTTCACTTCATGAAACTTCACATTCACCAGCTTCATCTGCTTCGATTAGAGTCATGAGCAAACAGAGTTTTAAATTAAGAGGGACTGTCTGGAAGGTGGTGCGTTCATGGACACCAGAACCCAGAACCTGGTTCTGGTTCTGGTTCAAAGTTGGTAAGAACTGGTTAGTTGTTCCTGAGTCTCCTGGTCCAACATATCGTTACGTTTACTTAGGTTTGATGCTGTTTAAACTAAACACTGACTGATAGTCTGTATTAGCTTTAGCAGTTAGCTCGCTAGCTAGTAGTAACTATGTTACACTGCTGCACTTTAAAATATAACTTTAGGTTCATGATATCTTCTGATTTATTGAACAAGGTAGGTTCTTGTTTCAGTGTTTCCCCTTCCATGAGTATTAGCAGTGTACGGTGGTAGAGGCTGATGATTCACCTTTCACAGTTTTTACTGGAGTGAAAATAAACAACCACAACGTGAAAAGTCAGGGTAACTTTCCGTGACTGTTTCCTTTAAACTAAGAAGAACATTATTAGAAGAACGGTAACTCAAACAGTGCATGCTGGGAAGTTTCTTTATCCACTTGATTTAGTTAGTTGAGTGAACTAAGAAATTAATTAATTCAACTCGTAATTTTAAGATAAAAGTCAGAAACTTTGTTTCTAAGGTCTGACTAGAAATTTTAAGTTGAAAATGTTAAACTTTAATTTAAAATATTAGTTAAAAAATCTGATGTTAAACATCTAATAAATGATGAACTGATACTCTATAAAACAAAGCTTGGTCCAGCCCCTGTTGGAATCAGTTCTTAGTTCTAGTCCAGCAGGTTGGAACCAGTTTTTCGGGCCTGGAGCCGGTTCTTTGGCTGTGAAAACACTAAAACTGGTGCAAAATGGAACCAATTTGGTGGAAAATGGGTATATAAGAGAACCAGTGATCAGATAGTGAAATGAGTGCTGTGACTATCCTGACTTTTGACCATTGGTGTTTTAAAAACTGCAGAATTATCCAAAATTATCAAAAGCAAATTTGCCTGTGAGCTCTGAATAAAACAATGAAACGCCATCGTGGCTTTGTATCACTTTTAGAATCACAGACAATACCAGAGACATGCCACTCTTGATTTGTCTTTATTTTCAACAGGACTTTGTATAATCCACGTTGTGAACTGCGATGATGAGGCTGCTAAACCATGAGTCGACACAGCAGCAGTTTATTTGCATGAAGCCATATAACAACAGAATCGTCTCCTCGCACTGTAACTAAATCTGGTTAAATGTGTAGAGAAGCTCCACCACAGCCAGGAATGCAGCTGACCTCCTGACTGAAGGCCGTTCGCTGGGATTCGGGACGTGGTTTCAGACCTTTTGTTTGCCTTTGCATGATAGAGTCCACACGTGGAATTAAACCGTCCGCAGAGGCTGCGACTGTCTGTTACTCCGGCTGTCTGGTCTAATGTCGAAGAGCCAGGCAGTGCAGCTGTAATGTTGTGGTGGGGGTGGTCTGGGTTGTTCTAAGAAATGAGGGTGGCCCCTTCTTTATCTGAAACACAGGAAGTTCTCATTATCCAGTAAAAGAATGGTTGAACTCGAATGTTTACTTGACCTGAGGCTGGGAGCAGTCTGGCTCCCAGGATAACCTGCAGATACACTTTCAGGATTTTCTTTTTTAAACACACCACAGCTCAGGACAGGAGCTGCGCTCCTCATGGTGTGAAGGGTAGTTCGGTTAAAGCTGTATTTACCAGGCATTGTAAACCACATTACCTCAGCATCCTGCTTTTGATTCTGAACTGAAACCTCGTCAGCGTTTTTTTCTTTCCTCTTTGGAAAATACATGTGTTTTCCTACTTGCGTACTCGTGGTACAGGGTGTGTTTAGCCTAGCTTAGCACAAACACTGGAAGCAGGGGGAAAGTACTAGCCTAGTGCCATCAATATAACATAATAATGGAAATAACACGTTGAACAACTCGACCTGACGCATATTATGAGTATAATAAGAACATGTAAAAATCGTGTCATCTCTTTTTTAGCAGTCATCTGTTGCCCAACACCTGCTGGGTGGAAAAGTCCTGTTGGTAAACTGAGGTTCTCAACTTTGAGCTAATCTCTGTAGCTATCACATCTCAGCTCGTGTCCTGGTAATTAGCCTAGTAGCTACACTGATAAGAAAAATAATGTTTCTGTATTGTTCAAATGTCTTTGTTTCCCACTTTTGCTGAAGCTAGGCTAATGGTACTATGTAGAGACATGGACTTGAGGACCGGGACTCAGTGAGCCTTGATTTTTGAAGTGTGTACAGACTGATGGGCTGCTCAGTTTGTTCAGAGAAGAGAAATGGACCACAATATTCTAGAAATCTGATATTTCTGTTTGACCTCACCTTTGTGACTAACGTTTTGTGTATGTGGAAGACGCCTCCTGAGCTGCGGGTCACGTGTGCTGTGTTCACGTACAGTACGAAATGGAGGACAACGTGTGCAACACTTAATCTGTGCTCAGTTCTCCTGCATTGACTGAGTAGTACTACTGTAAGCTGAAGTAGTAGTATTTGTCAAACAGTATATATTTTTCCTGTTTGCCTGCCAAGCTGTGGCTGATACCTGCTAGCAAATGTAAAGAGACGGTAACACAAGTTACCGACTCAGTTCTACAGTCACTCTCATTTCTAGTTGTCCCATGTGAGAAGACGTGTCCAGATCAGACTCCAGAGCAGCAGAGAGAAATGATTGTTTCAAAAATAAACCACAGGAGAATTCACAGCCGTTTTTATTTTAAAATGCAGCTTTAAAATTGTAAAGTTCACTGCGGTGGTGACGCTGCTAAATGGAATCTGGTCTCACCTCTAATGGATGTTTTTGTTTGCAAGCAGCATAACTCAGCTGAAGTCCGTTTAACTGTGTTATGTCACCATAAAGAATGCAGCGGCGTCCTCACTGCAGGACATTCGCTGTGGACACGGGACGAGCTGTGGTTCGGGAAAGTCATGGCTGAGCTGTGGCTTCAGACCCTTTATTTGCTTCACATGTTTGTCTCCAGAACTGAAATAAAACTGTCTGGGACCGTAGCTGGTGTCGGATCCCGGTTTGTACTGACACATCATGTCAGTACAAACTTCTCTGATGATTGATGGCACCTTTGTTTCTCTGTATTTCTCTGCATTTAAAGTGACATAAATCATTTTCTGGCCTTTTCTATTACAGCAAGTCATCAAAACGGAAACTTGAACCACTAAACTTTTGAAAACACTGAGCGACTGAACAAAACAACGATGCTGTACGATAACTCTGTTCTCTGTGTGTTCAGGTGCAACGGCTCCCTGCCCAACGGAGACAAGGGCCGACGGAAAAGTCGCTTCGGCCTGTGTCGCAGAAACAAAGCCAACGGCGTGAAACCCAGCACTGTCCACACACAATGCACACCTCAGGCTGCCAAGGTGAGAGCTGGTGTTCATCATGGCTGCTAATTCAGTGGCGCTTTAAAAACCTCTGTTCCTAGAGGACTGTTGTGTTTCGGCTTTAAACACTGACATTCGGTTGTCCTTGTCAGGGGCACAGGAAGTATGTTCTTAAAAAAATGGTGTTTTATTCAACCAAAATGCACTAATACTAATAAAGTTTATTACTAACAGAATCTGGCCCTAAAAGAGGAGCACAGCTGAACTATAGTTCTACTATAAACAGAAACTGGTCTGCCTCAGTGACACACAAGGGCAACATATAAACTGGCCAGTCAGACCAGTAAGAGCCATTACTAATATAAACATTACCAATATAACAGTTTTATATTAACTATAACAACTAATAATAGAAATAGTTCCACACATTTCACTTCCCCCACATTCATCCAAGCACTTGGTACAATCTGGGCCTGGTAGCAGGTATAAAAGCTTGATGAGAACCTCAGTCCAATCTTTTATCTGGTTGACCATCCCCAAGTACGACCGTCACAGTTGTTGTAGCAACAGGTGATATTCAAAACAGGTCATATTTTAATATAGGAGTAACCTATATTAATAATATTAAGAAGGTATT